>MU676281.1:46497-96060 GCA_026770625.1 Nicotiana glauca
CCGTTTGAGCTGGGATATTAATTGAAATCAGCCCATTTTTGGTCTCTTTATTAAGACCACCTCTTTTTTAATTTGTTTTCTTTTTCAATTGTTTTTTTTTACTTACTCTTGTTTTCCTTTTGTATTTTTATATTTTTTTCTGATTTTATAAAAATGCCAAAATTAAAATGAAACCTAATTTATTTCCAAAATTAAGCTAATTAATTCTTAAAATTATTTGAAATCTATTCCGCGACAAATTCAACATTTAACCATAAAAAATTCAAAAGTAGGCTATTTTTGTTATTTTCTTTATATTTTGTTCTTAAAACAATTTAACCACTAATTAATTCTAAGATATGAAATTAAATCCTAAATACAAATGCATATTTTTGTATTTTCATATGCACAAATAAAATGCAACCAATTAACACAAAATTCACAAAAATTATAAAATAATAAAGAAATTGTTTTATTTGAATTTTGGAAATAATTTGCATAGGGCAAAAATCACGTGCCCACAGTAAGTTCGAATTCTTTGCGTATCTGCACACTCCAGTGCAATTTGATGTTGGTGGCTTGTTCCTTTCCGCGCATTTAATCCTTATACCTATGCATACCTAGGAGGGGTCTTACTGATAAAGGAAGTGTCGCTCGTCGGAGGGGATATCCCAATGCTTGATGAGGAGAAGAAAAGGCAAAGGGATGCTCCGACCGATCTGCCGGAGCCGAAAAAGACCAAGCGGGAAGCCCGAGGTTGACTTATCAATTCAAGCTTCTGGTGTGGTAGGAAATCCTCGTGTTGAAGGCGAGGGAGAAAATAGCCCTTCGGCACCCTCCGAAGATCGTTCGGTGTCGGTTGCTCCTCGGGTCTAGGAGGTAAATGCCTTCGGATAGAAGTTTGATATTGACGCAACCCGTTTTAGTGGCGAGGCAACGGATGGGGTATCGAGTACTGGTTTTAACTCGACAGGTGGCCGGAGTCCTTCTCGAGCTGGGGCATTTTTAGCATGCGATTTGAAGGAGCTTCGATCAGGGACTCGAAATCAACAGGGGTCGTACATTCGAACTGACCCCGTTGGCCCGTTGGTTATTATTGGTTCCCCGAAAAGGGGATCACTTCAATCTCCCGGAGTGCGAGAAGAGCCTTGTAAGGATCTTCCCGAGGCGGGTGCACTGGTCGACAGTGGTGACGTATTTGGGGGACCGGCCATTCTTGAGGGTAGCTCTAGGGTCAACGCTTCCTCTATTTTTGGCGAGATGGGCATGCTTTGTGAGCGGGTAAACCTCTTCATCCTCTTTCTGTTGCTTCTAAACCTCTTCATCCTCTTTCTGTTGCTTCAGGCCATTGTGATCTTTATTTTCTTAATATTTTTATGCGCTTTCAGGCCGAAACACTTTACAGCAAAGCTCTTGCTCAATATTATGATGAGGTGAGCCGCCGCAAACGTGAGAAAGCAATTTTAACCGATCAGGTTATTCATCCTTTGTGCTTGCTATTTTTTGAGTTTCCGCGGGACTCTACTGCTTTTAACCCCTTGGGCCCTAACTCATGTAGTTTGAGAGGGAGACATTTTTACTGAAAATGGAGCTTCAGGCCAAGGATGCTGAAATCCTCGAGCTCAGCTGCCGCATGGATGAGGTGACTTCTGAGAGGGACAACCTCACGAAAAGGGTCACCTCGATTGAGAGTCAACTTCAGGATACGACGAAGGATAGTTGCAAGTACAAGGATCTCCATTCTGGGCTGGTGGCAGCACTGCTTCGGATCAGAACCGAGGCCGAGGTGCTTGTATCTTTACATGGGGAAGGAGCCCGGTGAAGACTCCTATGTGGAAGGGGCCTTCTATGGGGCAGGCCCGATTTTACCTCAAGCTACAAACTGTGTTTGGCCAGATCTTCAAAGGTTAACCACCAAGGGCGTATTAGAAGGCAACTCAAGTGTTGTTAGAAGTGGGGGCGGATCTCCGTGGAGAGGGGACGCCATTGAAAAAGGACTGTCCTGGGACTTGTAAGCTCTTGATTCAACCTTTTGAGGCCGTCAATTTGGTTGTAGGCTTAGGTTATGTTTTTCCCCCATTGTTTTCCTTGCATGTATATGGAGTTTTCATTTCGGCATATGTAGAAGGAGAAAGATCTCGCAAATTTATTCCCCTTGCCTGCGAGAGCTTTGAATATGTAGTGTAGCATTGTGGCCCATTCGGGCTGGTTGATTCGACCTCCATCGAGAGTGGTCGCGGGGGTCTTGCGCCTCCGAGCATTTGCTGTTTTTTTTAAAATATTTTGGGATCCAGTTGTCACACCTCCTTTTTCACCTACTACACCCCGTGGAGGATGTAATAAAGGGAGTTTTTCCAATTAAAGGACAATCGAAACGGGATTTAATCATTTATTATTAAGAGTTGGAGTTGCCACTTGAGAGATTTGTAGTGTCCCAAGTCACCGGTTTGAATCCCGAATTGAGGAAAAAATTAACTCCTTTTAACAGTCTACGCACCAGAAATCCGAGTAAGGAATTCTGTTAACCCAAGAGAAGGTGTTAGGCATTCCCGAGTTTCGTAGTTCTAGCACGGTCGCTCAATTGTTATATTTGGCTTAAATTATCTGATTTTAATACATGTTCAAACCTATGTGCATTTTTTTACCTTTTAACCGCTTTTGATTATTATTATTTTATAAGAATTACAACGTCGTGAAAACATATCTCGAACCACGTCACATCAATGTACCCGTGGTTATTGACATATTTCGACTCTGTTGAGATTTGGATTCGAATCACATAAATGTGCACCCAAGTTCAGGAAAGTAGAATTATTAAACACGCGCCTAAAGAGACTAACACATTATTTTTAGGGAAATCCGTAAAAATTTGCTAAACAGCTCATCCCGAATTCTAAGCAATTATTATAATCATTTATTGAGGCCCCTGCAATTTATTGCATTTTTATTGGGCGAGGCTCATCTCATTTTATTTATTTAAAAGGCAATCCTAAAAGCGACTATGATTTTCTATTTATTTTGTCTCTAAAAATAAAGAAAAGGTCCTAATTAATTAACATGCTTAAAAAGGCTCTAACTTATTAGTTATTAGATTAAAACAAACGCAAATAGAAAATTGCACTAGAACTTGTACAAAAGGATAGTTATTCATAGGCCTTGGCCCAGGTCCATATGAACGCATGAATCTGACTGGACCTAGGCCATGCAATGGAGTGTTGAGGCCCAAAAACCTTGTAAATAGGCTAATTCATCAAACCAAACGGATCCGCAATTTTAACCATACTAAATGTTTATTAAAGTTACTCTACATTTGTACAAGTGTGTTCAACAATTTACAATGAACGAATTTATCAACTTGAACCTTTATTCTCAAGTTTTTGCCAAAATTACCACATTAACTTTAAAGGACTATTTTACTTTCAAGTATTAACTAAATTTAAAACACCTATCCGTGTGAGGTTATTGCAACGTGAACTAAAGCTAACACTTATAAAATTATGCTCACCTAAAAGGGTTAATAACCAAGCTGCGAAATCAGTTTAATTACCCAGGCTGAATACTAACGATAATTGATTAAATGTTCTATCTCATTTATGGACTGCCTTTAAACATATATATTAAGAGAACATATAACAGGAGATTAACTAAAATTAACGTAATCTACTCTACTAACCTAATAGTAGCTACAACTAGTACTCGATATGTAAAATAGACTTATTGAATCCGAGATACAGTAGTTTACAATCCATTTGATAAAAAACAAAATAAAAGAAGATTCCGACAACTATGAATTTAAATACTGAAAAAGAAATCCGGAATCAATGCATTGCTGCAAATTTTCATTCCACTTTCTCGACTGGGATTCTACATTTCAATGAAACAGGCAGTGTACTTGAAAATGTTTACAATGGGAGAAAAGGAAGATTAGCAGCAGCAATACAACAACAGTTGCAACACCAATACAACAACAGACAACCAGTCAAGTTCAAACCAACAACAACACCCAAATTCAAACCAGAAATAACCCAACCCAGGTATGGAGTGACCTGTAAAACACAACAGTAATAACCAACATCCAGTAGATTAGACTGAACTTGAACTAGACCAGAAATGGACCAACAGATATCAGAAGAAGTTCCGGGGAGTTGAACTTAGACTGATTAAACTCTCCAATTTTTAGGCTCTCAAAACTAATTGTTTCTTTATCAAAGACTTATGCTATTCTCAAATGTGACCTCTCAAAGATGATTTCCAAAGCCCCCCATTTTTTCCAAAACCCCCTTCTATTTATACCACATACCCTTCTTTTAAAACACAGCTCCCTAAACCTTAAACTATTAGGCAAAACATTTTGCCCATTCCCTTTAGAACCCCGTTATTACATGTTTTGTTTTCTTTTAATTCAATTGTTCCCCACTACCATATGTTTTGTTCCCCACTACTATATGTCTATTCTCATTATTTAATTCAAAGTTATGGGTGAGTTACTTGTTTAATCACTTTCTCTTAAAACCTCCCCATACCATTATGTCTTGTTCTCCACTATCATTAACAAATAGAACAGTTTAAAGGTCCATTAGTACTTCCTGACAGAATATTCAACTAAGCATTTTTTAACTTTTAAATCCCACAATACCCCTGAAGTTACTGAAATTACTATCCTACCCCCATCCCTTTTCAATATGTACTACAACCATATTAGTTATAACCAATTCACCTATTGGTAACCAATTAACAACAATGAGTAGGGAAGAATAACTCAAGCCAAAGTTTGCACACAGATTAAAGTCACCAAAGATTTAGTTAAATACCAAAATCCTTAAAAATTTAATCCTAAGTGTGTATGTTCATGCTATAATGGGGTACAAAACAATAGTTCCCACTGACTTTCATTAAGCAAAAACACAGTAACCTGCTATTGATATCACTAATGTTCAGAATTAGAGTCGAGGTACCACTAAATAATCACAACCAAACCGGATCAATGACTTAATAAAAGACAATCAAAACAAAGCTAAAGCATGGTAGAATAATGAACACAAAATGAAACATAAGCTCTAAACTCTGAATCTTTACAGAACTATTAAAATAGAACCATACTAATAAAACAATGAAGATGAAGGACAGACCTGAAGAAGCTTTCCGATTAAATCGAAATGAAGCAAAAAGATCTCAGGAACAAACGACTCAAAACAAACGAGTCACTGATCGTAACCTCAATGAACTCAATCCCAGCAGACAAAACTCGAACAGTAATACCTTCATCGAACTCAATGGTTCCAAAACTGAAAATCCGATGAGGAAGCTCGCTAAAGCCAGCTGTCCGACTTTTTGCTCATGACCATGTGTGTGTGTATTTTCGGCGATAGAAGCTTGGCGACTGGTTGACGGGAGAGTGAGGGATAAAGAAGAAGAAGGGACGATGGGTGGGTGAGGATCTGGTTCAATTTCCGGTGTGGTGAGGGTCGTTTGCTTGGCGAAGCAGTGGCATTAGGTTCGAGCTTCTTTCATGGTTGTTGCAGCTGAAGCTCCATTAGAGCTCTATGGTTCAGTTATGCTTTTCACAGTTGAAGAAAATGAGGGCGATGACAGTCAGGAGGGAGGTCGTTTGGTGGTCATGAGGCGGAGCTGGGCGGTAGCTGGGGTCGTTTGCGGACGTGAAGCCTGTTGGTGGTGGTTGGCGACGTTGTTGGCATTTGGGGCTGGTTGATGACGTGGTTCAGCTGGTGGAATGACTGGAGAGGGGGCTGGGGTTTGTTTCGTTCATGTGGGGGGGGTGGTCGTCTGGTTTCTCGAGGGGGACGAGGGTGGTTTAGGGTTGGCGGCTTGGGGGGTATCCTAGAGGTTTAGGGTTTTTTTTTGTGTTAAGGTGTGCAAGAAAATGAGAGGTAAACTGGAAGGGGGGGAGGGTTTCGGTTATGGGTTTGGGTAATTGGTTTGGGCTTGGGTTGGGTATTTGTTTTGGGTTGAATTCTTTCTTTTAATTCAAATGGTCCTAAGACCATGACCTCTTATTTTCTTTCCATTTTTTCTATTTCTTTTATTTCATAACTATTAAAACTAAAACTCTAAATTGCAGTACAAAATCAAATTAACTTATAAAATATTTATTAACTTCTACTAACAATTAACACACACAATTAAATACCAATAAAAAATAAAATTACTCAATTTGGACATTAAATGCTAAAAATGCAAAGTACATTATCTTTTTGTGATTTTCGTTTTGAACACAACGACAATTTTCTTGATTAACTAAAAATCAAATCCTAAATGCGAATGCCATATTTTGGTATTTTTTCTTAATTTAACAAATAAACATGCGCGAACATATGCAAACAATACAAGAAAAATAACGCAAAATTCACAACAATTGTAAACAAACAAAATTATTTTTATTTTTGAATTTTTTGGAGTACTTCTCATATAGGGCAAAAATCATGTGCTTACAGTTGCCCCTCTTTGTCTGAAAACACGAAGAATTTTCGTGCAAAGATAAAGTGAGCGAGCGATTTTTGCCTGTTTGAGTACTCTGTGTGAAGCATTTTTTGAAAGATTTGACCGAACCTTTGCTTCAAAGGTTTCCTACATATCTCTGGCTAAAAGGGAATCAGGTCAATGTAGTTCGGGAAGTTTTGGTAGCTGGGACTACCGTGGAACTATGATTTCTCTGTTTACTGCTTCTGTTGCTGCTGCTGCTGCTACTGCTACTGCTACTACTTACCGACCTCCTTATCATGCCAGGCTAAAAGAAAATAAGAAGATAGACTAAATTAGTCTATGAATTACAAAATCTTATCTAGATCTTCAGGCTTGCTTTTGTGGCCTTGCTTTCTTGTTGGCTTGCTTCATCTGATGTTTCTTCATTTCTGACTTGACTCGTCGGCCTCTCTTGATTGCCGAACTTGGACTGTTTATTTCCTTCTTTTGAACTTCGAATTATTTTCCTTTGAAGTTTGAACTGCTTTCTTGCGACCATCGTTGCCTTCCTTCTGATTACTGAATTTGGATTTATGCTTGGATTTTCTGTTGTAACCTTCCGCTCTCCCGACGGGTTACTGAATTCAAGACTTAAAATGTGAAGACTGAAATGTATCCCTCTGTTATACGGGCGGGCTCCTGACCTCAACAATATCTTCAAAATATAAACGCCATTCCTCTCTTCAGGCGGGCTTCTGACTTCAACCAACAACTTAAAAATAAACGCCATTCCTCTCTTCAGGCGGGCTCCTGACTTCATCCCATAATTTGAAAATAAAATCGCCAATCGTCTCTTCAGGCGGGCTCCTGACTTCAACAACAACTTTGAAAAATAAATCACCATTCCTCTCTTCTGGCGGGCTCCTGACTTCAACAACATCTTTGAAAAATAAATCGCCATTCCTCTTTTCAGGCGGGCTCCTGACTTCAACAATATCTTTGAAAATAAACGCCATTCCTCTCTTCAGGCGGGCTCCTAACTTCAACAACAACATTGCAAATAAAACGTCGTTCCTCTCTTCAGGCGGGCTCCTGACTTCAACAATATCTTTGAAAATAAACGCCATTCCTCTCTTCAGGCGGGCTCCTAACTTCAACAACAACATTGCAAATAAAACGTCGTTCCTCTCTTCAGGCGGGCTCCTGACTTCAACAATAACTTTTGAAAACTAAAAATCGCCATTCATCTCTTCAGGCGGGCTCCTGACTTCAACAACATATTTGAAAAATAAATCGACATTCGTCTCTTCAAGCAGGCTCCTGACCTCAACAACATCTTTGAAAAATAAATCACTATTCCTCTCTTCAGGTGGGCTCCTAACTTCAACAATATCTTTGAAAATAAACGCCATTCCTCTCTTCAGGCGGGCTCCTAACTTCAACAACAACTTTGAAAACAAAACGCCATTCCACTCTTCAGGAGGGCTCCTGAATTCAACAATAACTTTTGAAAACTAAAAACACCATTCCTCTCTGAAGGCGGGCTCCTGACTTCAACCAACATCTTTGAAAATAAATCGCCATTCCTCTCTTCAGGTAGGCTCCTGACTTCAATAACAACTTTGAATATAAATCGCCATTCCTCTCTTCAGGCGGGCTCCTAACTTCAACCGACATCTTTGAATATAAATCGCCATTCCTCTCTTCTGGCGGGCTCCTGACTTCAACAATATCTTTGAAAATAAAATGCTATTCCTCTCTTCACGTAGGCTCCTGACTTCAACAACAACTTCAAAATATAAACGCCATTCCTCTTTTCAGGTGAGCTCCAGACTTCGACAACATCTTTAAAAATATTCCTCTATTATACGGGCGGGCTCCTGACTTCAACAACATCTTTGAAAAATAGATCGCCATTCCTCTCTTCAGGCGGGCTCCTGACTTTAACAACATCTTTGAAAAATAAATCGCCATTCCTCTCTTCAGGCGGGCTCCTGACTTCAACAACAACTTAAAAATATAAACGCCATTCCTATCTGCAGGCGGGCTCCTGACTTCAACCAACATCTTTGAAAATAAATCGCCATTCCTCTCTTCAGGCGGGCTCCTGACTTCAACAACAACTTTGAATATAAATCGCCATTTCTCTCTTCAGGCGGGCTCCTGACTTCAACCAACATCTTTGAATATAAATCGCCATTCCTCTATTCTGGCGGGCTCCTGACTTAACAATATCTTTGAAAATAAAATGCTATTCCTCTCTTCACGTAGGCTCCTGACTTCAACAACAACTTCAAAATATAAATGCCATTCCTCTTTTCAGGTGAGCTCCTGACATCGACAACATCTTTAAAAATATTCCTCTGTTATACGAGCGGGCTCCTGACTTCAACAACATCTTTGAAAAATAAATCGCCATTCCTCTCTTCAGGTGGGCTCCTGACTTTAACATCATCTTTGAAAAATAAATCGCCATTCCTCTCTTCAGGCGGGCTCCTGACTTTAACAACATCTTTGAAAAATAAATCGCCGTTCCTTTCTTCAGGCGGGCTCCTGACTTCAACAATATCTTTGAAAATAAACGCCATTCCTCTCTTCAGGCGGGCTCCTGACTTCAACAACAACTTTGAAAACAAAATGCCGTTCCTCTCTTCAGGAGGGCTCCAGAATTCAACAATAACTTTTGAAAACTAAAAACACCATTCCTCTCTGAAGGCGGGCTCCTGACTTCAACCAACATCTTTGAAAATAAATCGCCATTCCTCTCTTCAAGTAGGCTCCTGATTTCAACAACAACTTTGAATATAAATCGCCATTCCTCTCTTCAGGCGGGCTCCTGACTTCAACCAACATCTTTGAAAATAAATCGCCATTCCTCTCTTCAGGCGGGCTCCTGACTTCAACAACAACTTCAAAATATAAACGCCATTCCTCTTTTCAGGTGAGCTCCTGACTTCGACAACATCTTTTAAAATATTCCTCTGTTATATGGGCGGGCTCCTGACTTCAACAACATCTTTGAAAAATAAATCGCCAATCCTCTCTTCAGGCGGGCTCCTGACTTTAACAACATCTTTGAAAAATAAATCGCCATTCCTCTCTTCAGGCGGGCTCCTGACTTCAACAACAACTTCAAAATATAAACGCCATTCCTCTCTGCAGGCGGCTTCCTGACTTCAACCAACTTCTTTGAAAATAAATCGCCATTAATCTCTTCAGGCGGGCTCCTCACTTCAACAACAACTTTGAATATAAATCGCCATTTCTCTCTTCAGGCGGGCTCCTGACTTCAACCAACATCTTTGAATATAAATCGCCATTCCTCTCTTCTGGCGGGCTCCTAACTTAACAATATCTTTGAAAATAAAATGCTATTCCTCACTTCACGTAGGCTCTTGACTTCTACAAAAACTTCAAAATATAAACGCCATTCCTCTTTTCAGGTGAGCTCCGGACTTCGACAACATCTTTAAAATATTCCTCTGTTATACGGGCGGGCTCCTGACTTCAACAACATCTTTGAAAAATAAATCGCCATTCCTCTCTTCAGGCGGGCTCCTGACTTTAACAACATCTTTGAAAAAATAAATCGACATTCCTCTTTTCAGGCGGGCTCCTGACTTCAACAACATCTTTGAAAAATAAATCGCCATTCCTCTCTTCAGGCGGGCTCCTTACTTCAACAATATCTTTGAAAATAAACGCCATTCCTCTCTTCAGGCGGGCTCCTAACTTCAACAACAACATTGCAAATAAAATGTCGTTCCTCTCTTCAGGCGGGCTCCTGACTTCAACAATAACTTTTGAAAACTAAAAATCGCCATTCATCTCTTCAGGCGGGCTCCTGACTTCAACAACATATTTGAAAAATAAATCGCCATTCCTCTCTTCAGGCAGGCTCCTGACCTCAACAACATCTTTGAAAAATAAATCGCTATTCCTCTCTTCAGGTGGGCTCCTAACTTCAACAATATCTTTGAAAATAAACGCCATTCCTCTCTTCAGGCGAGCTCCTGACTTCAACAACAACTTTGAAAACAAAACGCCGTTTCTCTCTTCAGGAGGGCTCCTGAATTCAACAATAACTTTTGAAAACTAAAAACATCATTCCTCTTTGAAGGCGAGCTCCTGACTTCAACCAACATCTTTGAAAATAAATCGCCATTCCTCTCTTCAGGTAGGCTCCTGACTTCAACAACATCTTTGAAAAATAAATCGCCATTCCTCTCTTCAGGCGGGCTCCTGACTTTAACAATATCTTTGAAAAATAAATCGCCATTCCTCTCTTCAGGCAGGCTCCTGACTTCAACAACAACTGCAAAATATAAACGCCATTCCTCTCTGCAGGCGGGATCCTGACTTCAACCAACATCTTTGAAAATAAATCGCCATTCCTCTCTTCAGGCGGGCTCCTGACTTCAACAACAACTTTGAATATAAATCGCCATTTCTCTCTTCAGGCGGGCTCCTAACTTCAACCAACATCTTTGAACATAAATCGCCATACCTCTCTTTTGGCGGGATCCTGACTTCAACAATATCTTTGAAAATAAAACGCTATTCCTCTCTTCAGGGGGGCTCCTGAATTCAACAACAACTTCAAAATATAAACGCCATTTCTCTTTTCAAGCGAGCTCCTGACTTCGACAACATCTTCGAAAAATATTCCTCTGTTATACGGGTGGGCTCTTGACTTCAACAACAACTTTGAAAAATAAGTCACCATTCCTCTCTACAGGTGGACTCCTGACTTCAACAACATATTTGAAAAATAAATCGTCATTCCTCTCTTCAGGAAGGCTCCTGACTTCAACAACATCTTTGAAAAATAAATCGCCATTCCGCTCTTCAGGCGGGCTCCTGACGTCAACAATATCTTTGAAAATAAATGCCATTCCTCTCTTCAGGCGGGCTCCTGACTTCAACAACAACTTTGCAAATAAAACGCCATTCCTCTCTTCAGGTGGGCTCCTGACTTCAACAATAACTTTTGAAAACTAAAAAGGCCATTCCTCTCTGCAGGCGGGCTCCTGACTTCAACCAACATCTTTGAAATTAAATCGCCATTCCTCTCTTCAGGCGGGCTCCTGACTTCAACAACAACTTTGAATATAAATTGCCATTCCTCTCTTCAGGCGGGCTCCTGACTTCAACCAACATCTTTGAATATAAATCGCCATTCCTCTCTTTAGGCGGGCTCCTGACTTCAACAATATCTTTGAAAATAAAATGCTATTCCTCTCTTCAGGTAGGCTCCTGACTTCAAAAACAACTTCAAAATATAAGCGCCATTCCTCTTTTCAGGTGATCTCCTGACTTCGACAACATCTTTAAAAATATTCCTCTGTTATACGGGCGGGCTCCCGACTTCAACAACATCTTTGAAAACTAAATCGCCATTCCTCTCTTCAGGCGGGCTCTTGACTTCAACAACATCTTTGAAAAATAAATCGCCATTCCTCTTTTAGGCGGGCTCCTGACTTTAACAACATCTTTGAAAATTAAATCGCCATTCCTATCTTCAGGCGGGCTCCTGAATTCAACAACAGCTTCAAAATATAAATGCCATTTATCTCTTCAGGCGGGCCCCTGACATCAACAACAACTTCAAAATATAAACGCCATTCCTCTCTGCAGGCGGGCTCCTGACTTCAACCAACATCTTTGAGAATAAATCGTCATTCCTCTTTTCAGGCGGGCTCCTGACTTCAACAACAACTTTGAATATAAATCACCATTCCTCTCTTTAGGCGGGCTCCTGACTTCAACCAACATCTTTGAATATAAATCGGCTTTCTTCTCATCAGGCGGGCTCCTAACTTCAACAATATCTTTGAAAATAAAACGCCATTCCTCTCTTCAGGTGGGCTCCTGACTTCAACTAAAACTTCAAAATATAAACGCCATTCCCCTCTTCAGGCGGGCTTGTGACTTCGACAACATCTTTGAAAAATATTCCTCTGTTATACAGGTGGGCTCCCGACTTCAATCTTCAACTTAAAATGTATTCCTCTGTTATACGGGCGGGCTCCCAACCTCATCTACAACTTGAATTATCTTTCTTCAAAACTGCTTCCCTCAGAACTGGTGTTTTATGCTTCTGCCAACTGCTGGGGATAACATTGCTGGGGAATTATTTACTTAACTGCTGGGGATAATACTGCTGGGGGAATCACTTTTCTTCCCTTTCTTTTTTTTTTTTTCAAAACTACTTTCTTCAGCTGGGGATAACACTGTTGAGGTTAACACTGCCGGGGGAATTTTCATTCCTTCAAAATTGGTGCTTCATTTTTTCAAAAATTGCTGGGGGTGACACTGGCCTTCTGCTTTTCCTGGGCGCAAGTTTCATCCCTTTGTTCTGTTTGCTGTGGATACAACCTCCTTCATTAAAACTTGTTATTTTCCTTCTTTCAACACTGCTAGGGATAACATTGGTTCAAAGACCACTTCCCTTGTGTTATCTTTCTTCTTCCCCAAATGGACACCTGATTTCTAGAAAATTTTCAAAATGGAAAGAAAATTTCCTGACCCAGTTTGATAATCTTCCTAGTATCATGACTCTCTACCATCAATGACATTTCCCGTCCCTGTTGCAAATCAAAGAAAATTCTGTCAGTTTAAAGGTGGTGGTTGGTTGTGATGCTCCTGCTGGGGATGATATTCCTGCTGAGGATGATATTCCTACTGGTCTTAGAATGACTCGCCCTGCTTTGCGTCGTCTAGCCATCTTGAAACTTGATCGATAACTTCCTACCTGCTTGACGATCCCTTATTCACGAACTTCTCACCGTTGTTTTCCATTTGTATCCTGACCACCCACATTCCTATGATAGTTGACTCCGCTTGAGGATCTTGCATGTTTTACTGATGAACCACTTTCTTCATTCATCCGTGTCACTGAAAATACCTTTTCCGTTGGGGACCTAAGACTATGACCTCTTATTTTCTTTCCATTTTTTCTATTTCTTTTATTTCCTAATTATTAAAACTAAAACTCTAAATTACATTACAAAAATCAAATTAACTTATAAAATACTAATTAACTTCAACTAACAATTAATACACACAATTAAATACCAATAAAAAATAAAATCAAACAATTTAGACATTAAATGCTAAAAATGCAAAGTACATTATCTTTTTGTGATTTTCGCTTTGACCACAACGACAATTTTCTTGATTAACTAAAAATCAAATCCTAAATGCGAATGCCATATTTTGGTATTTTTCCTTAATTTAACAAATAAACTTATGCGAACAAATGAAAAAACAATACAAGAAAAATAATGCAAAATTCACAACAATTGTAAACAAACAAAATTATTTTTATTTTTTGAATTTTTGGGAGTAATTCTCATATTGGGCAAAAATCACGTGCTTCCACCAGTCTCCGAGATGTGTTGCGATTCGAGCTGTAATTGATCCCTGAGTTTCCATGACTCCCTGATCAGCAATGATAGCATTTGTGTCGCGCCTTCAGTTTTTTTGCAATTTTCCCCGAGCTATTCTCCGAGTCGGGGGTCCGACTCGGGCTTAATATACTCTCGAGTGCTGCTTGTTTGGGTTGAAGATAATGGCCCTTGCTCCGTGCCCTAAGGAGTGCTATAATTTTTGGGTCCAGTCTCCGAGTCGCGTTGTGACTCGAGCTATAATCGACCGTCAAATTTTCCGTAATTTTTTGGCCAGCCGATGGTGGCATTTATGTCATGCCCTTAGGCATATTGTGGTTGAATTATTCTCGGGTTCTGACTTCAAGTCGGGATCCGACTCGAGCTAAATATACCCTCGGGATAGTTTGGGCTGGCGATAATGGTATTCATTTTCTGCCTTTGGGCGCTTGGCAATTTCTGGGTCTAATCTCCGAGTCGAGTTGCGATTCGAGCTATAATTACAGACCCTTGATTTTTTGGGAGATTCTAGTTGGTGGTAGTGGCATCGATGTCATGCCCTTGGGCGTATTATAATTCTTCAGTCCAGCCTCCGAGTCGCGTTGCGACTCGAGCTGTAATAGACCCCAAAATTTTATTGAGTTTTCAGCCAGTGATAATGGCATTTCTGTCGTTTGGTCATTGAGACCTTTTAGTATGAGGACCGAAGGCTTTTCTTAGTTAACTATTTTGGATTCGATCTCCGAATCGGGTTACGATTCGAGCTCGCTTTAATCCTCAAGTTGTCAATTTTCAAGCTGGCAACAATGGCTCTTACGCTGTTATGGTCATAGAGACCTTTTGATATGAGGCCCAGAGGCTTGCTTAGCAGGCGGCAATGGCTCTTACGTTGTTTGGCCGTAGAGACCTTTTGATATGTGGACTGCATGCTTTTTGTAGGCTTTGTTTACTCTCGTTAAGGTCTTTTGAATATTTTTGCCTGTCCCTTCGTCGGTTCTGAAAGAACCTCGATTTCAAGTCGTAGTCGGTGATGTTTTGAGCACCTCATAAGGTTCATAGCTCATAGGTCGGGTAGAACGACGCTCTTGCTATTTTTCGGGCCGACGTGGTCGAGACCCGCTTTTTTCCTGTTGAGGGAGGGCTAATTTTTAACCGGTTCTTTCCGAAGTAGATTTAGAGGATATTTTAACGACAGTCAGGCGTCCCCGAGTCGCAGTTTTTGGGATGTATCAACCATTTTTACAGGAGTCATGTGCATTTGGCCGGGGCTATTTTTTATCCCGAGAGGCAGTTTAAGGCATCTACACCGAGGGTATGCCCTTTAGGGATTCTTACAAATGCGACGTATAGCCTAAACTACTAAACTTTTCACGCTTGTTGAGGTCTTACAGTTTGGCATGCCTGTTGAGGTCTTATAATCTGTGGAGAACAGGTCTGGTTATGCCGAGGCTGCCCGCTAGGGTCTTAAATTTTTGATTTTCCAGTACATGGCAATTGGCGATGATTTTTTCCTAGTCTCTGAGTTCTGCTCAAGCTTGAAGACGGGTTTTTGCGAACCCGTATTTGCATTATGAGAGCTTCGTGAGCCCGGAATTTCTACCCCGAGGTAGGGTGAATGCTAAATCGTTTTAAGTCTTCGAGTATCTCGGGACGTATTTGAAGGAGATGCTTTTGTCACGAATATGAAAAAATTAACTTTGTTCGAAGTAAGACGCCAAAAAATATTATTTATTGATTAGTGTAAATATAGGTTGTGGATACATACTGCCTTACTGCTGCGAGCTTGGCCCATGTGAGTATGGCTCTTCGAGTTTTTTGCCCCAGTGTATTGCCTCCTGTCAGAGTGTCTTTCATCATTTCTTCTGAAGCTGCGCTGGACGTAACGAAAATCCGTGGCTCCGGATGGTGCGGCCGCCGCCTTGTTGAAAAATCTTGTTGACAAGGAAACTATTCTGGAACAAAAATAGAGGGAGATGATAGAAGAAGAAAGGGCATTTCGCTCGAGGGTTCCTGTGGGGTTCCACGGTCGGATACCCTAACAGTAATATCGCTTGAGCATTGACACATTCCAGTTGCTCGAGAGTTGTTCTCCTTCCATGGTGCCGAGCTTATAGGATCCTTTGCCAAGTATCCCGAGGATTCGGTACGGCCCTTCCCAATTCTTGCCTAGCATTCCGTCATTCGGGTTTTGGGTGTTGAGAGTAACCTTCCTTGGGACTAGGTCCCCGATTCCAAAATATCAGAGGTTCGTCCTCCTATTGCAGTACCTTTCGATTTTCTGCTTCTGGGCGGCTATTCGGACTAGTGCGTCCTCTCGTCTTTCATCGAGCAGTTTGAGGGCCATTGCCAGGGCCTCGTGATTGGACTCTTTGTTGGGGTGCTGAAATCTGGTGCTTGGTACTCCGACCTCTACTCGTATTAATGCCTCAGGTCCATATACTAGAGAGAAATGTATTTCCCCCGTGCTCGATTTCGGTGTCGTACGGTATGCCCACAGTACTCAGGCAGCGTTTCTCGCCATTTTCCTTTTGCGCTTTCCAATTTTTTCTTCAAGTTTTGAATGATGGTTTTATTCGTGGATTTGGCCTGGCCATTTGCGCACGAATCGTATGGCGTTGAAAGGATTCTTTTGATATTGTTGTCCTCAAGGAACTGTGTCATGTTGTTCCAGGTGAATTGCTACCCGTTGTCGCATGTTATTTCGGACGGGATCTCGAACCGGCATATGATGTGTTCCCATATAATGTTGATAACTTCCTTCTCTCTTATTTTTTGAAGGTTTGTGCTTCCACCCATTTTGAAAAGTTGTCAGTCATAAACAAAATGAACCAAGATTTACCTGGTGTTGTTGGCAAAGCAAAGGGCCGACGATGTCCATTTCCCATTTCATAAATGGACACGGCAATAAGAAGGAGTGTAGCTGCTCGCTAGGTTGGTGAATCATGGGGGAAAATCTGTGACATTTGTCGCATCCTCGGACGAACTCCTTGGAATCTATTTCCATGCTATCCCAGTAGTAACTTGCTCTGATCACCTTCCGAACTAGGGAATCTTCCCCAGAGTGGTTTCCGCAGGTGCCCTCATAGATCTCCCGGAACACATAGTCCGTGTCGCCTGGTCCTAGGCATACCACTAGGGGTCCATCAAACGTTCTCCTGTACAGGGCCCCATTTTCATCGAGTGAGAACGGAGCCACTTTAGTTCGCAAGGCCCTCGATTCTTTTGGATCGGCGGGCAGTTTCTCGTCCTTTAGATAAATGACGTATTTGTTCCTCCAATCCAATGTCAGGATGGTGGAGTTGATTTTTGCGTGACCTTCCTCGACCACCGATTTGATTAATTAGACAACGGCCCCGGGGAGCAGATCTTCTTCCCTAGCGAACCACCCTAGGTTGGCTAGGGCATCGGCCTCGCTATTCTACTCTCAGGGCATATGGTCTAAGGTTCATTCCTTGAAGTGGCGCAATGTGACTTGGATGTTATCCAGATACCTTTGCATCCCGTCTTCTCAGGCTTCATAACTCACATTCACTTGACTTACCATGAGGAGCGAGTCGCATTTTTCCTCGATGACTTTGGCTCCCAAGCCTTTGGCCAATTCCAGACCTGCAATCATAGCCTCATACTCGACCTCGTTGTTAGTTAGCTTTGTTTTTTTATGGACTGTATAGGGTCCATACCCCAGAGGACGTGCCTGATTTAAGTAAAAGCTCCTTTTCTACCTCGAGAATGAGGGATGGCAATAAGTCGGCCATGAAATCCGCCAAGATTTGGGATTTGATGGCCGTCTGAGGTTGATACGCAATATGTATCCTCTGAGTTCAATGGTCCATTTTTCCAGTCGACCCGATAACTCAGGTTTGTGAATTATGCTCCGGAGTGGGTATATTGATAAGACGCAAATGCGGTGGCACTGAAAGTAAGGCTTCAGCTTGCGCGAGGCGCTTACAAGTGTAGAGCCAATTTTTCTTGATGGGGTTATCGAGTTTCAGCGTCCCCCAAGGTTCGGCTTACGTAATACACCGAAAATTGCATACCTTGCTCTTTACGGACTAAAACACCGCTTACCACTATTTCGGACACAACCATGTACATGTACAACATGTCATCCTCTTTGGTTGTGTGCAGCAAAGGCGGGCTGGACAGGTACCGTTTTAGTTCTTCCAGGGCATTTTGGCAATCCGGAGTCCATTCAAAGTTGCTCCTTCTTCTAAGTAGGTGAAAAAGTGATGGCTCTTGTCTGACGACCTTGATATGAACCTTCCCAAGGTCGTGATCCGTCCCGTCAGCCATTGGACGGCCTTAACATTGTTTGCAGTTGTGATTTCTTTAATGGCCCTTATTTTGTAAGGGTTGATCTCGATCCCCCTGTTTGAGACCTTGAATCCCAGAAATTTGCCCGAGCCTACTCCGAATGCGCATTTTTCGGGGTTGAGCTTCATGTTGTAGCTTGTGAGGATGTCAAAGGTTTCCTGCAAATGGCTCAGATGATCCTTTGCGCACAGGGATTTAACTAACATATCGTCAATGTACACTTCTATCGATTTTCCTATTTGATGCTCAAACATTATATTAGCTAGGCGTTGGTATGTCGCTCTAGCATTTTTTAGCCTAAAGAGCATCACGTTATAGCAATATGTACCATACTTCATGATGAACGAGGTCTTTTCCCTATTCTCGGGGTTCACCTGAATCTGATTGTACCCCGAGTAAGCATCGAGGAAGGTGAGGGTCTCGTTGCCGGCCGTGGCATCGATCAGACGATCGATGTTGGGCAGCAAAAAAGAATCTTTGGGGAATGCTTTGTTTAAATCCTTATAATCTACGCACATTCTTAGCTTATTCCCCTTTTTAGCACTACCACTGCGTTAGCTAGCCATTCGGGGTATTTTACCTCCCTGATGGACCTGATTTTAAGGAGTTTTGTTACCTCCTCTTTGATGAAGGTGTGTTTTACCTTGGACTACGGTCTCCTCTTCTGCTTCACGGGCTTGAATTTGGAGTCGACGCTAAGTCAGTGGGAGGTTATTTCCGGTGGGATACTTGTCATGTCTAAGTAGGACCAAGCAAAATAGTCGATATTGTTACTAAGAAATTGAATAAACCCTAGCCAGAGTTTGGGGGTCAACCCCGTTCCCAGGTGTCACACCTCCTTTTTCCTACAACACCTCCGAAATGGGGTATAATAAAGGGAGTTTTTCCAATTAAAGGACAATCGAAATAGGATTTATTATTAAAAGATTCAGAGTCCTCACTTGGGAGATTTATGGTGTCCCAAGTCAATGGTTGAACCTCGAATCGAGGAAAAGCTTTACTCTGTTTAACAGTCTGCAAACCAGAAATCCAAGTAAGAAATTCTGTTAACCCGAGTGAAGGTGTTAGGCATTCCCAAGTTCCGTGGTTCTAGCACGGTCACTCAACTGTTACAATTTGGCCTATTATCTGTTTTTAATACATTTTGAATCTATGTGTAATTTTAACTTTTGATCGCTTTTATTATTATTTTAAAGAGAATTGCAACGTCGTTAAAATACATCTAGAACCACATCACATAAATGCACCCGTAGTTTTTGACACATTTCAACTTCGTTGGGATTTGGATTTGGGTCACATAAATGTGCACCCGAGTGTAGGAAGGTAATATTATTAAATGTCGGGCCTAAAGCAACTAGTGTATTATTAACTTTATGGGAAGCCATGAAATTTGCTAAATGGCACGTCACGAGGTCTAAATGTTTTTGTGAACATTTAAAGAGGGCCACGCGATTTGTGATTTTATTTGGCGCGACGCACCTCATTTATTTTAAAAGGATATCCTAAAAGGACTATGGTTTTCTATTAAGCATTGTCTCCACAAGGCCTATTTAATCTGCTACTTGCCTAATGCAAATCAAATAATAGCCCTGAACTAAGTTCAAGCCATTGGGCTCCAAGATAAGCCCAAAGAAGAGGAATCCTAGTCCAGCTTTACAAAACTGGCCGGTCGTGGGCCTTCGCCCAGGCCCAAACCAGAAGCAAATTAGAATCGGACCTGGGCTGTGCATCAGTAGAGCTGAAACCCAACTTATTTGAAAATGGGTTGTTGATCCCTGACCCTTCAATGGATCCAAACAAAACGGAACCTCAATTCGGTTATAAACCTGCTGACTTTATTTCCAGCTGCTAAGGGTATTCAATAACTTTTGTAATAAAGAAAAAACAATGTACGTCTATTTAGATCAACACGCTACTGATTATTTGATTCCACCTAATGCTCATAGAATTCAAGGAATTAATACGAAACAATTAACATCTACATTGAGGCCTTAAACACAAACGCATATCTTCTGATTTTAAAACTAAATTACTGAAGTTAACACTAAAATGTTTGTCAAGCCTGGGTTGAGCATGGATATTAACCTACATACTGATTTTCAAACTGAGTTCCCAGTTCATGTCACTTTCAATTTTAAAATAAAACTATCATAAGAAATCAAACTAAACTACACTAAGGCTACTGTTTTAAGATGAATAAACTCAAACTTAAAGTTTAATAGTCCAATACAGTCCAAAGTTATTTACAATGAGGACATTAACCAAATTAAGGAATCTATTTGTAGTCTATAACAACATTATACGGCAGGATTTATTTCATCTTTCAACTTGATATCTACATTGCATTGGAAGTGTATATAGGATTTGAATCACAATAAGAAAGAGGAGAAGTCAGCAGCAGCAGATGGCAAACAACAGGGTTCAACAACGAAATCAGGAGCAAATTCAAAACCCAGAATAGCACCACAAAACCCGAAAATTAACCCAGCAACTAACACATCCAGCAAATAACCAAAACAACCAACTCGAGCAAATAAGATTCAACTTGAAAAGGACTCCAGAACTTTTAAAATTCAATGACTGAACAAAACAAGGAAAATTCTAGCTATTTTGGATCTTGGATGAGCTAGAATAAGGAAACTTCAATGGAATAGTGTTCTGGAGTTTTTTTGTGCTTTGTTTTTTGGTTTTTCTGAAGATTTAATATCCAAAAGGAAATTTCTAACTCTAAGATTTCAGATGTGGTTTTTGAATTTGAAATTCAAATTTTCAGATTGTGAAACTTGTGAATGAAGGCAGAATGCATGCCTTTTATAGGCAAACTCAAGGGTTATCTCAGATTTTCAGCTTTACACCCCTAGTCCCTCTTTTATTTTTAAGTTTTACTCACTTAGTCCCTTATTTGTTGATTTGTTACTCAAGTTACTGCATTAAAACTACTGAAGTTTAAACTAAGACCCTCTTCTAGAAGAGTCTAGGGGATTCTAGCATTGTTTTCTATTTATGGAATACATATACTACCCTTTACTTAATCTGAAACTTACCAAACTAGTACTAACTAAAACCCCAGCCCCTTCACATTAGTTAGTAACCATGGTTAATTACTCAAAGGGAGTGAAAATTCAGCTAAGTCTAAACAGATCCTATAGTTTAACTAATTAACTCAAACAATTAATTAGAGAATGGAACTTAAATCTCACTGAATTATTAATCCAAACTAAACTAATTCAATTCAAATGAAATTAAACTAGGCCGCATTATCAGTAGCAAACACGAATTTCCTAATCGAAACAATCACAAGTTCAAACTAACAGAAAATCAAAGTATAAAATCATAGCAAAATTAAACCAAAAGTGAGGATTAAAACAAAACAAAACAATTAACATGGGGAGAATTAATCAGATAAGGAGAAAGCTTCTCTGGCTTCAAAACTGATAATCATAAACCTAACCTAAGAACTAAAACACTAATTATGAACTAATCTAATCTTAACAACATATAAATCAAACACAAAAAGAGAGGAAAACTTACTTATGTGAAGTTAAACCGCACTGGACGATGATTCAAGCACCAGAATGATGTGAACATGTGTTCTTCACCAAGAACAAACAAACACATTATATCAAGGCTCGAACTCAACTTTGGACTCAGACAATTGGGGAAAAACTTGAGTAACTCGGACTTTAGGGTTTTGCCATTCTAAGATTCAAGATTCGAGCAGATATGTAAGCTTTCGAAGGTTATAACCCATGGATTCGTAAAGAGGGGGATGGGGAGTCTATGTGGTGTTAATTTGGTAAGGATTGGGCGATTTTGGGTTTTGACGGAATCTTTGATTTAAGATTCGAAGACCTTGACAGGGATTCGAGGGATGGGGTATGTGGGGTTTGGAAAGAGGAGAAAAAGGCGGTTCAAGTGTGTATGTTTGGGCATGAATGGAGACCGGCCGCCGTTGTGAGGCGATTTCTGGTGGCGGTTTGGGGTGGTAAGCGGTGGCGTTACATTTCTGATAATAGAGTGAGAGAGACGACTTTGGGGGAGGGGGTAGGTCAGGTCCGACCATTTTATATCGACAACCTCGTTAGTTCTCATCCATTGGATGATGAAAGATGAACGGCCAGGATTGGTTTATTCTTTGAAGAACTCAAAATGACGTAGTACCCCTATTACACTACGTTGTTTCATGTGTATTGGAGACCAGGGACTTGGATCGGGTGGGGGAATCGATTTGGCCCTGGGACAGGGACAATATAGGAGAAATCCGTTTGGGCTAGGCATTTAAAAACAACGATTGGCCCAATTCATTTTATTACCCTTTCCTTTTCTTTTTTCAACTTCCTTTTAATTAATTTTCTTTTGATTTAAAACTAAAATTAATTCTTAAAATTCAACTAATCCTAAAACAAGTTAAAGTCACATGATGATTATCACAAAACAAGTTTAAAAAGAAACAACACTCAAAATCAAGATCAATAATTAAAAATGCAACTTAAACAAATATTTTTTGATTTTCCATTTTATGAAACAATTAATTTCTTAATTAATGCTAAAATGTAAAATTAAAACCCTAAGTGCAGAGGCCAAATATTTTTGTATATCTATGAATTAAAATGTATAAACAAAATGCCAACAATTAACATAAAATACCACAAAAATTCACGCAATTGCAAATAATGAAAGGAAGTTATTTTGTTTGAAATTATGGGAGTTATGCATGTAGGGCAAAAATCACGTGCTCACAGCTGCCCCTCTTTCCTCAAAAACACGAAGAGTTCTCGGGCAAATATAAGTGAGCGGATACGAGCGATTTTTGCCCGTTTGAATACTCCATGTGAAGCACTTTTGAAAGAGTTGACCGCACCCTACTTTTGAGGTTGCCTACATATCCTTGGCTAAAAAGGAATCAGGTTAGTGTAGTTCGGGAATGTCTGGTAGCTGGGACTACTATAAAGTTGTGATTTCACTGTTGTTGTTGCTGCTACTGCTTGCTGATCTCCCTATTACACCATGTCAACAATAAAATAAGCTAGCCTAGGCAATGATCTATGAATTACAAAAATCCAATCTATATCTTCAAACTTGCCCTTGTATTTCTTGTTGCCTTGTTGTCTTGTGTTCTCTCGGTGAAATCTGTTGTTGCCGCTTTGTATTGTAAAACTGAGATGTTTTCCCTTTCTTTCAGACTGCTATACTTGAATGTATTCCTCTATTATATGGGCGGGCTCCCGACTTCAAAACTTGAAAATGTATACCTCTGTTATACGGGCGGGCTCCCGACTTCAACACTTGACAATATATGCCTCTGTTATACGGGCGGTCTCCCGACTTCAACACTTGAAAATATATGCCTCTGTTATATGGGCGGGCTCCCGACTTCAAAACTTGAAAATACATGCCTCTGTTATACGGGGGGCTCCCAAATTCAACACTTGAAAATATATGCCTCTGTTATACGGGCGGGCTCCCGACTTCAACACTTGAAAATGTATGCCTCTGTTATACTGGCAGGCTCCAGACTTCAATACTTGAAAATACATGCCTCTGTTATACGGGCGAGCTCCTGACTTTAAAACTTGAAAATATATGCCTCTATTATACGGGCAGACCCCCGACTTCAAAACTTGAAAATACATGACTCTGTTATACGGGCGGGATCCCGAATTCAAAACTTGAAAATATATGTCTTTGTTATACGGGCGGACTCCCGACTTCAGAACTTGAAAATACATGCCTCTGTTATACGGGCGACTCCCGACTTCAAAACTTGAAAATAGATGCCTATGTTATACGGGCGGGCTCCCGACTTCAGAACTTGAAAATATATGCCTATGTTATACGGGCGGGCTCCCGACTTCAGAACTTGAAAATATATGCTTTTGTTATGCGGGCAGGCTCCCGACTTTAAAACTTGAAAATATATGCCTCTATTATACGGGCGGGCTCCCGAATTCAAAACATGAAAATGTATGCCTTTGTTATACGGGCGGGCGCCCGACTTCAAAACTTAAAAATTAATGCCTCTGTTATACGGGCGGGCTCCCGACTTCAAAACTTGAAAATATATGCCTCTATTATACGGGCGGGCTCCCGACTTTAACACTCGAAAATACATACCTCTGTTATACGGGCGGGCTCCCGACTTCAACATGTGAAAATACATGCCTCTATTATACGGGCGGGCTTCCGACTCCAAAACGTGAAAATATATACATCCGTTATACAGGCGGGCTCCCTATTTCAAAACTTGAAAATGTATGCCTCTGTTATACGGGCAGTCTCCCAACTTCAACACTTGAAAATATATGCCTCTGTTATATGAGCGGGCTCCCGACTTCAAAACTTGAAAATAACTGGCTTTGTTATACGGGTGGGCTCCTGACTTCAAAACTTGAAAATATGTGCCTATGTTATATGGGCGGGCTCCCAACTTCAAAACTTGAAAATACATGCCTCTGCTATACGGGCGGGCTCCCGACTTCAACACTTGAAAATGTATGCCTCTGTTATACGGACGGGCTCCCGAATTTAAAACTTGAAAATGCATGCCTCTGTTATACGGGCGGGCTCCCGACTTCAAAACTTGAAAATATGCACCTCTGTTATACGGGCGGGCTCTCGACTTCAAAACTTGAAAATACATGCCTCTGTTATACGGGCGGGCTCCCGACTTCAACAAAATAGACAAATTAAAGAAAATTTTCTGCACCAGTTTGCAAGTTGGGTACATGGGTGAGTGTTAACGGAATCATTATACCAACTATTACTCAGAGTTTGAAAGCTAAGTCCTATTATCCAGGCAGGTCCTGATAACTCCTAATTGAATTTTATCTAAAACATGCAAACTTTGAAGCCAATTTACATTCCCTTATGCTATTCATGATTACCTTGTATTTTGATCAAACCCCACTTTACGGTCAAACCTGATTAATGCTTATTTTCCTTTATGGAGAGTTCCTCTGAAACAACCGAATTTTTCTACCCCTGTTTCAATAAATTTTGTCAATTTAAAATTGTGGTTAGTTGATGGCATTCTTGCTGAAAGTCTTTCCGCTGCATTGTTCGTTTTGACTGGCTCCCCCGGGCTGGTCCCGAACTGCTTGACCTTTTTACTACCTTTCAACCCACCATGCTGATGTCTCACACCTCTGACCTTCGATGACCCAAGTGTTCTATACCCATGTTGTAGTTTCACACATCTATCCCTTTACATAAACCTTTATCTAAACCTTTGCACTTCCCACGACATTATCCAATCACCCCACTGATGAAACTTCCGGTGATTCCCTGTATTCCACCTTCCATCATGCTATCTTTAATATGATCTGACCATGCTGTGCTTTGCCATTTCGGAAACTGGTAGTGAGCTTTGAAATCCCTTTTCACTCGCTTTGAACAAAACTAACATTGAAACATCTTTAGATAGATAAATCCCAAAAGAAAATTAATTGCAATGATTTTACGAGTTAAGGATACGAAGAATCCAAAATCGGATGACTACTAAAAAGAGAAGGAAAAGAAACTTATCTGACTGGAACAGCTGGTACCAATGATCATGACATGCATTTAGAACTAATCGGCCTAATCTGTTCAACCAATCAACTTCCACTTGCCATACCTCATTGCCTCAGAATTTCCATAACTTGATCACTTTACCCAAACCTTGACTTTGTTCACCTTGCGGTGACTCGAAACAATTTTCTACCAACAGACCACTCTCATTTGTTGCCTTCTTAACTCACTTTCGCCTCAAGATACCCGTGAGGGTTTTCACCACTAAGACTCTCTCATTTTAATTTCTCTCAACTCTCGTCGCCTTACGGTGCCTGTGAAGGTTTTCACCAATAAGACTCTCTCATTTTTGTTTATCTTAGCTCCTGTCGCCTTACGGTGCCCGTGAGGGTTTTCACCAATAAGACTCTCTCATTTTTTATCTTTCCTGATTGAACCAAAGTGCTGCCCCTGTCATGAATTAACTTTATCTGCATGACTTGGCATTTCTCGAAGACTGATCAGATGGTCTTTCTTTGGACCGTAATGTGGGCTTTTGGATGGGTTAGAAAGAAAGGGCATAAAAGGCTCAAAAACAATTCAGAATGGGTTAAAATTACAACTTTCGGAATCAAATCTCTCACAACAACCACAACTTCTGCCCCAGTTTCTTGCTTGGGGACTTTTGGATTTTTATTCGATGAGACTGAACCTCAGAGAGAGGCTGCCTACGTACCCTTTCGGGATCAAGTCAAACGTAGTTCAGGTCATAGGAATTGCTTTGTTTTTGTGATTTTTTTTATCTTCTCTTTCTCTTTGTTTTCTGTTCTTTTTTTTCTCTTTTTCCTTTTTCCTTTTTCTTTTCTTTTCTTTTCTTTTTCTTTCCTTATTTTTCCTTCTTTTCCATTTTTCTTCTTCTTTTCTTTTATTTCTCTTCCTTCTTTTCTTTTCACTTACTTATCCTCCGCACTTGCATTTCTGAATTGTGTCATTGATTCCGAAAGAGGGGTATGAAAGAAAATAAACAAGGCTTAAAGGGGTAACAAAGGAGTAAAGTATTTAGATAGCAGAACAAAATGCCTTCGTCATTTCAATCTTCAAAATATGCCAAATACAAAGAAGTACAATCAAACAAAGAAATCATACATAGTATCTCTTGACTGTATCAGAATTGATAGCCATTACTACACATTTTCCTTCCACATCTGTTAGATATAGTGCGCCATTGGACAACACTCTGGTTACAACAAATGGCCCCTGCCAGTTTGGGGCAAACTTTCCTTTTGCATCAACCCAATGAGGCAAAATACGTCTCAGCACTAACTGTCCCACTTCAAACTTCCTCGTATGCACTTTCTTGTTGTACACTCTTGCCATTCTTTGTTGGTACAATTGGCCATGAGACACTGATGCCAATCTTTTCTCATCGATCAAAATCAACATTTCCAGGCGGGTTTTCACCCATTCATCATCATCGATTTCAGACTCTGTGATAATTCGAAGGGATGGGATTTCCACTTATGCGGGTATCACTACTTCGGTGCCATACACCAACGAATAAGGAGTCACCCCTACTGAAGTACGAACAGTGGTGCAGTACCCCAACAATGCTAAAGGCAGCTTTTTATGCCACTGTCTAGAACCTTCCACCATTTTTTGAAGTATCTTCTTTATATTCTTGTTGGCTACCTCAACTGCTCCATTTGCCTTAGGGCGGTATGGGGTAGAATTGCGATGGGTAATCTTGAACTGCTCACGTGTCTCTTTCATCAAATAACTATTGAGATTAGCTCCATTGTCCGTAATGATCACCTTTGGTATCCCAAACCGACAGATAATGTTTGCATGCACAAAATCCACCACAGCTTTCTTGGTTACGGACTTGAACGTTTTAGCCTCTACCCACTTGGTAAAATAATCTATAGCCACCAAAATTAACCTGTGCCCATTTGACGCTGTTGGCTCAATTGGCCCAATAACATCCATGCCCATGCAACAAAAGGCCACGGTGCGGACATCGTGTGTAATTCTGATGGTGAAGAATGAATCAAGTCTCCATGCACTTGGCACTGATGACATTTGCGTATGTAACTGATGCAATCCTGCTCCATAATAGGCCAATAATACCCTGCTCGTAGAATTTTCTTTGCCAGAATGTACCCACTCATATGCGGTCCACAAACTTCGGAATGTACCTCCGTCATGATAGTTGTTGCCTACCTTAAATCAATGCATCTTAACAACCCGAGATCTGGAGTTCTTTTGTACAACACTCCTCCACTAAAGAAAACATGCTTGCCAACCGTCGAATCATTCTTTTCTGGTCACATGTGGCCTGTACCGAATACACCCCCATCGTGATATATTCCTTGATGTCATGAAACCACGGCTCATCGTCAAATTCCTCTTCTACCACATTATAATAAGCATGCTGATCCCGGACCTGAATCTGCAAAAGGTCCATGTAAGCCTTCTCCGGATGATGCAACATTGATGCCAAAGTAGACAACGCATCGGCAACCTCATTATGAATCCTTGGAATGTGCCTGAACTCTATTGACTAAAACAGTTAACAAAGATCATGCAAGCATTGTCGGTATGGTATAAGCTTCAAGTCTCGTGTTTCCCACTCTCCTTGAATTTGGTGTACTAGTAGGTTCGAGTCACCCATGGCTAAGACTTCCTGGATACCCATATCTATAGCTAACCTCAGACCTAAGATACATGTTTCGTTTTCTGCCATGTTGTTGGTACAGTAGAAACGAAGCTGAGCCATAATAGGGTAGTGCTGCCCTATTTTAGAAATAAGTACCGCTCTTATCCCCACGCCTTTCATGTTTGCCGCCCCATCAAAGAAAAGTTTCCATCCCCGCTTCTCAACTTGTTCCAACTCCTCCCCTTCATCAGGGAAATAGGTTTTCAAAGGTTCATAATCCTCATCAACTGGATTCTCGGCCAAATGATCCGCCAAGGCCTGTGCTTTCATTGCAGTCCGGGTCACATAGACAATGTCAAACTCTGTAAGCAAGATCTGCCACTTTTCAAGCCTCCTTGTGGGCTTAGGCTTCTGAAAAATATACTTTAATGGGTCCAAGCGAGATATGAGATAAGTGGTATACGATTACAACTAATGTTTCAACTTCTGTGCAACCCAAGTTAGGGCGCAACATGTTCTCTCAAGATGAGTATACTTAACCTCGTAAGATGTGAATTTCTTGATGAGGTAATAGTTAGCCTACTCCTTTCTTCCAGGAACACCATGTTGCCCCAGTACACAACCAAATGAATCATCCAAAACCATCAAATATAGAATCAAAGGCCTCCATGTTCTGGCGGGACCAACACGGGTGGGTTTGATAAATACCCCTTTATCTTATCAAAAGCCTCCTGACATTCATCCGTCCACTTGACCGCAACGTCTTTCTTTAACAGTTTGCAGATTGGCTCACAAGTTGTCATGAGTTGAGCAATGAACCTGCTGATATAGTTTAATCTCCCTAGCAAACTCATCACCTCAGTCTTGTTCCTCGGAGGTGGTAATTCCTAGATAGCCTTGATTTTTTACGGGTCTAGTTCAATACCCCGACGACTGACTATAAATCCCAAAAACTTTCCAGACGGCACCCCGAAAGCGCACTTTGTGGGATTGAGCTTGAGATTGTACCTGCGAAGCCTTTGGAAGAACTTCTTCAGATCCTTGACATGGTCAGACTGCTTTCTAGACTTCACGATCATATCATCCACGTACACCTCAATTTCCTTGTGGATCATATCATGGAATATTGTTGTCATTTCCCTCAAAGAGGTTGCTTCCAACCATTTTCAAACAAAACGGTATGACACGATAACAGTATGTTCCCCACGGCATGATGAATGCCGTCTTTTCTGCATCCTCCCCATCCATTAAGATCTGGTGGTACCCCGCGTAACAATCCATAAAAGAACCAATCTTATGCTTGGCACAATTATCAATCAATATGTGGATGTTCGGCAGTAGGAAATTGTCTTTTGGACTTGCCTTGTTAAGATCCCGATAATCAACACACACCCTGGTCTTTCCATCTTTCTTTGGCACAGGCACAACACTGGCTAACCAGGCGGGATACCGCGTGACCCGAATGCCTTTCGCATCGAAATGCTTGGTGATCTCTTCTTTGATCTTTACTCTCATATCCGTTTTGAACTTTCTCAGCTTCTGCTTGACAGGAGGGAATACCGGGTCAGTGGGCAATTTTTGAACCACTAAATCACTGCTTAGACTCGGCATATCATCATACGACCATGCGAAAATATCCTTGTATTCGAACAATGCTTTGATTATCTCCTCCTTGTGTTGTGGTTCTAGATGGACACTTATTTTAGTTTCACGGACATTATCTTGGTCCCCTAGATTAACTTCTTTTGTGTCATTTAGGTTAGGTTTGGGTTTTTCCTCAAAGTGGCTTAATTCCTTACTAATATCTTCATAGGCCTCGTCATCATCATATTCCACCTCGTCATTACACTCAATTTCTTGTATTTTTCGAGTTAGATTGGCTTTTAAAATTGGGTCGAAGATTCCTCATGCATGTCATGTCATTGATATCAGCATAAAAAGAACTGTACAAAGAAGAAAAGAAAACAGAAACAGAATTAGGAATGAAGAAAGAAAGACAATTGCATTTCATTAAATATAAAGATAACAGGACTTTAACACATCCATTTGGATGGAACATAATATCTAAATTACAAACCCTGGAATAATCTAGACAACAAAATAAAATCAAAACCTACTACCAAGACTCCCTCCGAGTAGGAAGAGGAGTAACTTCCATGTTGTTGACTTTTGCACGTGGTCCGACGAACTGCACATTTGCCTTGCTTGACCTTTCCTCGGCCTTAACAACTGGCTTACTGTCTGCCCCTTTCAACTGGACTACCGTTTTCCCACAGGTTAACTTTCCTTTGAAATGGTTTCGCTAGCATGGATCATCATTACCGTTTGCGAGGGTTTCTTGGGCTCCCCTCCCTTGTGTATCAGTTCAATCATGTGGGCCTCATGCTGAGTCGGCAACAGATTCTAGTTAATATTTGCTTCATCTGGGGCCTGAACCTCGATCCGGTAAGTGTCAATGAGCTCCTGCACAACTGTCTTTAGTTTCAAACACTTTTCTGTATCGTGTCTAGGGGCCCCCGAACAGTATTCACAACTTACTGAGTGGTCCAGTTTTCTAGGAAGGGGGTTTGGCATTTTGGGCTCAATCGAATTCAACACACCTAACTGCCTCAATTTGTTAAAAAGAGTGGTATATGATTCTCCCAGTGGAGTGAAAGTCTTTTGCATCTGTAACCTCTCATTTTTGAAGGCTGGGTTTGGTCGGTGACCTGCTCTAGGGGGATTTTTGTAGGCTCTTGGGGGTGGATAGGTGTTTTGTGGATCTAGGTATGAGTTTTGGGGAGCCGGTGCACGCCATTACGTGTGAGCCAGAGGCTGGGTATAAGTTTGAGCATGGTGGACGGAAAAATATGGATCTGGCGGTGGGTAATAGTGTTGTGGAGGGATATATGTAGTGTATGGGTAATTTTGGTTGTGGGGTCAGGGTTGGTTGTATTAGGGTGAAGGGCCTCTAGATCTGGACCAAGCTCCAAACTCAACGGTTGAAACTTCTTCTTTCTTCTTTTTCCCAAGCATGCCCCCATTGCTGCTTTGGATGGCTTGGGTGGTTGCTTTGATCGTTGAATAACTCATGGTTTTTTGGATTTAAGCCCTTCCTCGACCATGCCTCCCATCTTTACAACTTCATTAAAAGATTTGCCAATTGCCGTCACCAAGTGACCAAAGTAAGTCGGCTCCAAAGCCTACAAGAAGTAATCAACCATCTCCCTTTCTTTCATTGGAGAATCGACCATCGCGACCTGCTCCCTCCAACGGAACCCATATTCTCTAAAACTCTCCCCCGGCTTCTTCTCCATTTTTATCAGTGACAGGTGATCTGGAACAATTTCTAGATTGTACTGAAAATGGCAGGCGAACGCTTGTGCAAAGTCATCCTAGGTATACCACCTATTGTGGTCATGTCGTGTATACCAGTCTAAAGTAGACCTACTCAGACTCTGGCTAAAGTACGCCCTTAGTAACTCATCTTTTCCACCCGCCCCTCTTATTTTGCTGCAGAATCCCCTCAGGTGGGCTACCTGGTCACCATGCCCGTCATACAGATCGAACTTAGGCATTTTGAACCCTGATGGTAACTGAACATCCGGGAACAGACACAAATCCTTATAGGCCACACTGACTTGGCCACCCAATCCTTGCATGTTCCTAAAGGATTGCTCCAGGCTTTTGACTTTTCGAAACATCTCTTCCTGTTTCGCGCTCTTAAGTGGCTTTTCAGTTTCCACCGGGAGCTCAAAGTGAGAGGTGTAGCAATATGGCTTAGGAACTTTAAAGGTAGAGTCAGGAGGATAGTACTGGCTGTTGTGAGCCTGAAACAATGGCTCACTAGAAGATCTTTGCAGTGTGGCAGGTGGAGGTACCACAAAGACATGGGTGATTGGTGGAGGAGGATTCTGTTTGGTGGTGGAGCTTGGGGAGGGTAGGAGGTGGTACCATAGCTCTGTTGGTAGAAAGGGAAAGCTGGAGATGAATTCACAGTAGGAGGCTCCTGTGGCTGAGCCAAAGGTGGGATATAGACTGGATTGGCGGGATAAACTGGTGCCGGCTGACCCTTAGCCCAGGCCTGATGCATTTCGATCATTTGCTGCCTCAACTTATACATTTCTTCCCTCATTGAATTAACATCCACCACCTCTACCTCTTTTGATGGGTCCACAATACTTGTATCTGATTCCTGGCCTGTCATGTTCAGTTTGTCTTTTGACTGGATATTGTAGGAATGGGTTGCCAGAATGCCAATCAACTAACTACTTGCCTAAACTCAATACATCGACAACACTTGGTTAGCGGTTAGGGTTTTAACAGATTCGATAACTGCACGTTTGGGGAATGAATGCACCTAAGCAGTTAACAGTTTCTATAATACATTTGCTCGACTACTTGCGTCATCCCGACTTACCTTATTTCCGATTGCAACTTTGTTTGGTTTTTGTTTCCTTTCTTTCTTTTTCACTCGTGCCTTTGTTTCCTCTTTGTTCTTATTTTCTCATTCCCTCTTGTTTTGCCATTGTTTTTTTTGTTTGGTTTCTTATTTCTTTTTGTTTTTCTTTGTCCCTCTTTTGTTTTCTTTCCTCTCTTGTTTTTCACCTCTTTCCTTTCATTCTCTTTCTTGTTTTTCCTTTTTTTCCTTTTCATTTAGTTACAGTTGAATCCTATAGAGATTGCCTACGTATCATGACCCCACGTGAATCAAACCAAGCGTAGTTCGTGAAAAATAAATGTAAAATAAAAGTAAAATGTTTTGGGATTTTCAATTTAATTGGTAGCAAATACTTCAATTACAAGGACTCAAAACTGACAGATTAACATAACTAACAGACTCTGATAAAAAGACGAACAACAGACTCCACTATCAACTATTCTATTTCAAAAGAAAATACTGGCTCAATCCACTGACAAACTCTTTAGCGAAAAGAAAGTGCAGACTCAAACAACTGACATACTCTAGTAGAAAACAAAATACAGATTCAAATGACGATCATGAATACATTAAAGCTCCTGGTGCCCGCGGGACATCGTTCGGTCTCGTCGCGGGCCTATATGCAAGTTCTCTTTGAAGTCTGTCCAGGTCACTCATTATCTGCTTTACAAATATCATCACCGATGCAAAAAAGGTGGTGTGAGTCATGTTCTCGCATACTTGGAATTTCCTAGTAATGTAGTGAGCAACGATTAAGATTCTCTCTCTGATTATGCCCTTTTCTTGAGGCAACCGCCTTATCTGTTGGGCCCTGGCCTCCAAAGTCTGCTCGGCTACCAAGTTTTGTTCATGGAGTTGTTGCAGTCCATTTCTAATTGTGCCAACGCCGTGTAGCAGTGCTTTCTTTCAACCTTGAATTCTTTCGCTTGTTTGATCATTTTGTTCTCTATGGCAATGACCCTTTTCTTTAATCCCGTGAACTCATTATCGTATTCTTCTTTCAACTGCTTAACAATGCGGGCCCGTTCTTCCTCATTTTTAGCCAATTGTTTTCGAACCCCGGCTAATTCCCTTTCTGCTTTGTTGAGGTTAAAATTGTAGTCATTCACTTTTTGTCTTAGATTGTCTATAAGCTTTGCATCCTTGGCACTCCTAACGGCATTTCCGGCCGCTATCTTCATCTTTTGGATTTGGGATCGTAAGGCTTCATTCTCTTTGGTCAATATTTTCTTCTCACCCTCATCGGCTTCGGCTTGCACACTATTTTCAAACTGAAGGTCTCGGACTTGCCTTTCCAATTTTCCTATTTTAGCTCTGTATTTGTTTTCTTTAGTTAACCAGGCCCATTGTTCTTGCAACGATTTGGCAAAATACCGGAGGTGAGGTCTTTTGGTTGGCCTCCCAAATGCAACTTCCTTTCTATACAGGGCGTAGTACTTAGCTGACACTTCTCCTTTAGATCGATCCCTTACACAGGTATTCACCGCCAAGTATTGACACTCGCTCCAGACTTGGTGGACCTTTGCTTCAGGAAACTGGCCACCGGGACCAATCTCAACCACTTGGATACTAAGATCGTCATCTTTTGGCACTACTTGGCATCGCCCGAGTTGCCTTAAAACCCGATACGGAGCATAAGGCTGAATGCTCTTAAGACCCATTAAGAGGAAGTGTCGCCCCGCTGCTGGCATATATATGATTTCATCGATAGGTAACCATCCGAACGTCCACTCTATTTGACTGGCAGTGAGGGACAGAAAATATGATGTCCAACCCGTGACTCCTTCAGGCAGGCTGACCCCTTTAATCCTCGTATAAAACTCGTCTATACATGTTTTCTCTGTAGACCCATAACTCAGGAACTGAGGACGATGGCATAGGTGTTCGTTCATCCACATTTGCAACAATAGATTGCGCCCCTCAAAGAAGTCTCATCCGGCTTTGTAGGCCGTAAGAGAGCGGAAGATGTCGGATAATATCATGGGCGCAAGAGTGCTTTTGGCTTGACTGAGTAGAGTGCTGACAACCCCGGCCATCTTTATTACAATATTTCCATCTTTCCTCGGGAATACCAAAAGCCCCAAAAAGACCACCATAAAAGCAAAACGTCTATGTTCTTCCTATTTTGGCGGTTTCCTTTGCTACATATCTTGTTTTCCGGGTTATTGAACCCTCATATGTGGTCATTTCTTTGGTATATGAAGTGTGGAGTACAAAATCCATTCGCCAAATCTGTGTTATCGACCGTCCTGCTTATCTTCAGTGAGTCTAAGAATCTGTGCATGGCTACGGTTCTCGGGGCAACCAAGTACTTGTGTCTTAAAGGAACCTCATCATTTCCGATGTAGCCAGCTATTTCTTCTAAGGTCGGGGTGAGTTCAAAGTCTGAAAAATGGAAAATGTTGTGTACCTGGTCCCAGCATGTGACCAATGCTCTTATGATGCCTCCCCGAGGCACAATCTCCAACAAACCGGTAAGCCCTTTCAAATATTTTTTGACTTCATCTTGCCCTTCTCCTCCTAGATCGTTCCACCACAGATGCAACTCCAAAGGAATTTTATGCATGATTGAGAAAGGTTCATTTTGAATCGTGCTCATCCTGCACATTTATTAAGGTGATTTAATCACTTATTTTGTCCTAAAAGGGAAAAATGACACTATCTTTTTTCAAATTTCTAATTTAACACAAACAACCAGTTTTGCAGATACGGCCTTTCAGCACTTCGGGAAGAAGATTTTAAGGCTGTGCCTGCTAACTGTTGAAAATGACCCAAGGTGGCTGTTCTCGCAAAAACAACCTTCCAGCGCCCTTTTAGGGACATTCGGCTTGTTTTTAAACAAGAATGGCCCCACCTGACTTATTCATGAAAAAATTAAAATTTTTGTCATTTTTGGCTACTTTTGCAAAAGGGAAGTTGGACACGATGATGGTTGCCTACGTATCCCACACCCTGTACGAATCAAACTGGCGTAGTTCGGGCAAATAAAACAAACTATTTTTGACAACAAGACTCTTTTTATATTTTCTTTTTCAGTGACACCTAAAACAAACTATTTTGAAAATAAACTCTCTTTGTTTTTCTTTTCCATTGGAAAATAAAACAAACTATTTTAAAAATAAAAACACTTTTCTTTTTTTTTTCTTTCATTTTTCTCAAAAATCAGGCAGAGTTTCGGCACTATTTGGACATTGGTTTTTCTAAAATAAGTAATTAACTCTCTACAATGCTATTTCTATTTTTTCCCCAACCTTTCCAGATATTCAAAGCCGGTCAGCATACGAGTCCGAGACAAATAAATGTACACACAACACGTAAGATGCATGAGGATGGTCTTTTTCATTTCAGGTTACCTGTCCTAGACAGACCCAACCCCTGTGTTGAGTCCCCTAAGTCATATGCACGTGATGTAAATAAGCATTCCTACTAGGGATCCGGCATGAGGTCGAGTTATTCTAGGTTCAAAACCTGGGTATATGTTCTAGACTATGTACCTGAGCGGACAACTTGAGTCGAGGAGGGGGCTACGTACCGGGAACCAAAAGGCCATCCAGCTTAGTAACTTGTCTGGCCTCTTTCTTATTTTAAGGTATGACACTAACAAAATAGGGAGTCTCCACCAGTGAGCACATATCCGGAGATGAGAAGAGAAAGGTTTCGTAACAATTCTATATATACAGTTCAGATAATATCAAAGCGGTAAAGCATTTAGCACATTCAGCATGAAACATGTAGGAAAATCAGATAAAGCCAAATATAACAATTATTCTAAGGTAAAATTCTTAAACCCTGAACCGAAGTTCTGGGTTTGTATCCCCAGCAGAGTTGCCAGAGCTGTCACACCTCATTTTTCCTACTACACCTCCGGAAGAGGGTTAATAAAGGGTGTTTTTCCAATTAATGGACAATCGAAACGAGATTTATTATTAAAAATATTCAGAGTCGCCACTTGGGAGATTTATGGTGTCCCAAGTCACCGGTTGAATCCCGAATCAAGGAAAATCTTAACTCTGTTTAATAGTCTGCGAACCAGAAATCTGGGTAAGGAATTCTGTTAACTGGGAGAAGGTGTTAGGCATTCCCGAGTTCTGTGGTTCTAGCACGATCGCTCAACTGTTATATTTGGCTTATTTATTCGATTTTAGAACATGTTTAACCTATGTGCTTTTTAACTTTAAACCGCTTTTATTATTATTTTTAAAGAGAATTGCAACGTCATTAAAACATGTCTCGAATCACTTCACATAAATGCACCTGTGGTTTTTGACACATTTCAACTTCGTTAAGAGTTGGATTTGGGTCACATAAATGTGAACCCGAGTTTAGGAAGGTAATATTATTAAATGTCGGGCCTAAAGCAACTAGCGTATTATTAACTTTATGGGAAGCCATGAAATTCGCTAAATGGCACGTCCTGAGGTCTAAATATTTTTGTGAACATTTAAAGAGGGCCACACGATTTGTGATTTTATTTGGCGCGGCGTACCTCATTTATTTAAAAGGATATCCTAAAAGGACTATGGTTTTCTATTAAGCATTGTCTCCACAAGGCCTATTTAATTTTCTACTTGCCTAATGCAAATCAAATAATAGCCCTCAACTAAGTTCAAGCCATTGGGCTCCAAGATAAGCCCAAAAAAGAGGAATCCCAGTCCAGCTTTACAAAACTGGCCAATCGTGGGCCTTCGCCCAAGCCCAAACGAGAAGTGAATTAGAATCAGACCTGGGTTGTGCATCAGCAGAGCTGAAACCCAACTTAATTGAAAATGGGTTGTAGAGCCCTGATCCTTTAATGGATCCAAACCAAACGGAACCTCAATTCGATTATAAACCTGCTGACTTTACTTCCAGCTGCTAGGTGTTTTCAATAACTTTTGTAATAAAGAAAAAACAATGTACGTCTATTTAGATGAACAGGCTACAGATTATTTGATTCCGCCTAATGCTCATAGAATTCAAAGAATTAATATGAAACAATTAACATCTACATTGAGGCCTTAAACTCAATCGCATATCTCCTGATTTTAAAACTAAATTACTGAAGTTACACTAAAACGTTTGTCAAGCCTGGGTTGAGCATGGATATTAACCTACATACTGATTTTCAAATTGAGTTCCCAGTTCATGTCACTTCAATTTTAAAATAAAACTATCATAAGAAATCAAACTACACTACACTAAGGCTACTGTTTTAAGATGAATAAACTCAAACTCAAAGTTTAATAGTCCAATACAGTCCAAAATTATTTACAATGAGGACTTTAACCAAATTAAGGAAACTATTTCGAAATATAAAGCAATAAACACCAAAGTCTATAACAAAATTATACGGCAGGTTTCATTTCATCTTTCAACTTGATATCTATATTGCATTGGAAGTGTACCTGGGATTTGAATCACAATAGGAAAGATGAGAAGTCAACAGCAGCAGATGACAAACAGCAGGGTTCAACAACAAAATCAGGAGTAGTTTCAGAACCCAAAATAGCACCACAAAACCCGAAAATCAACCCAGCAACTAACACATCCAGCAAATAACCAAAACAACCAACTCGAGCAAAGCAGATTCAACTTGAAAAGGACTCCAAAACTTTTACACTTCAATTATTGAACAAAACCAGGAAAATTCCAGCTATTTTGGATCTTAGATAAGCTAGAATAAGGAAACTTCAATGGAATAGTGTTTTGGAGTTTTTTTTTGGTGCTTTTTTCAGATTTTTAGATTGTGAAACTTGTGAATGAAGGCAGAATGCATGCCTTTTATAGGAAAACTCAAGGTTTCTCTCAGATTTTTAGCTTTACACCCCTAGTCCCTCTTTTATTTTTAAGTTTTACTCATTTAGTCCCTTATTTGTTGACTTATTACTCAAGTTACTGCATTAAAACTACTGAAGTTTAAACTAAGACCCTCTTCTAAAAGAGTCGAGGGGATTCTAGCATTGTTTTCTATTTATGGAATACCTATACTACCCTTTACTTAATCTGAAATTTACCAAACCAGTACTAACTAAAACCCCAACCCCTTCACCTTAGTTAGTAACCATGGTTAATTACTCAAAGGGAATGAAAATTCAGCTAAGTCTAAACAGATACTACAGTTTAACTAATTAACTCAAATAATTAAACAGAGAATGGAACTTAAATCTCACTGAATTATTAATCCAAACTAAACTAATTCAATTCAAACGAAATTAAACTAGGCCGCATTATCAGTAGCAAACATGAATTTCCTAATCGAAACAATCACAAGTTCAAACTAAAAGAAAATCAAAGTGAAAAATCATAACAAAATTAAACCAAAAGTAAGGATTAAAACAAAACAAAACAATTAACATGGAGAGACTTAATCAGATGAGGAAAAAGCTTCTATGGCTTCAAAACTGATAATCAGAAACCTAACCTAAGACCTAAAACACTAATTATGAACTAATCTAATCTTAACAACATATAAATCAAACACAAAAAGAGAGGAAAACTTACTTACGTGAAGTTAAACCGCACTGGACGATGATTCAAGCACCGGAATGATGTGAACGTGTGTTCTTCACCAAGAACAAACAAACACATTATCTCGAGGCTTGAACTCAACTCTGGACTCAATCAATTGGGGAACAACTTGAGTAACTCGAACTTTACGGTTCTGCCGTTCTAAGATTCGAGATTCGAGCAGATTTGGAATCTTTTGAAGGTTATAACCCATGGATTCGTAAATAGGGAGATGAGGAGGCTATGTGGTGTCAATTTTGTAAGGATTGGGCGATTTAGGGTTTTGACGGAATCTTCGATTTAAGATTCGAAGACCTTGACAGGGATTCGAGGGTTGGGGTTTGGGGGTTTTGAAAGAGGAGAAGAAGGCGGTTCAAGGATGTATTTTTGGGCAGGAATGGAGACCGGCCGCCGCCGTGAGTCAATTGCCGGCGGCGGTTTGGGGTGGTAAGCGGTGGAGTTACATTTCTGATAATACAGTGAGAGAGATGACTTTGGGAAGGGGGTAGGTCAGGTCCGACCATTTTATATCGACAACCTCGTTAGTTCTCATCCGTTGGATGATGAAAGATAAACAACCAGGATTGGTTTATGCTTTGAAGAACTCAAAATGAGCTAGTACCCCTATTACACTACGTCGTTTCATGTGTCTTGGAGACCAGGGACTTGGACCGGGTGGGGGAATCGATTTGGGCCTGGGTCAGGGACAATATAGAGAAATTCGTTTAGGCTAGGCATTTAAAAACAAAGATTGGCCCAATTCATTTTATTACCTTTTCCTTTTCTTTTTTCAACTTCCTTTTAATTAATTTACTTTTGATTTAAAACTAAAACTAATTCCTAAAATTCAACTAATCCTAAAACTAAGCAAACACACATGATGATTATCACAAAACAAGTTTGAAAAGAAACAACACTCAAAATCAAGATCAAAAATTAAAAATGCAACTTAAACTAATATTTTTTTATTTTCCATTTTATGAAACAATTAATTTCTTAATTAATCCTAAAATGTAAAATTAAAACCCTAAGTGCAGAGGCCAAATATTTTTGTATTTTTATGAATTAAAATACATAAACAAAATTCCAACAATTAACATAAAATTCCACAAATAATGAAAGGAAGTTATTTTGTTTGAAATTATGGGAGTAATTCATGTAGGGCAAAAATCATGTGCTCACACCAGGTATACCTTGCGATCCGGGAGGTTATCGATCAGAATGGCCTGCTCTAATTCTTAGACCGTCGATTTGGTTGCATCCGATTCTTCGGGGAGGGGGGGGGGAGAAATCTTCCTCGTCTTCTCCCAGGGTATACATGTTTTTTTCCTTGCTTGAGGCTGAGTGTACGGGGATTGGCGCCTCATGGTAAACCGCGAACATTTCCCTTGCTACTCGCTGTTCTCCATGTATTGTCGTGATGCCATTTTTCGTGGTGAATCTCACCACCTGGTGCAAGGTCGAAGGCATTGTGTATCCAAGGCCTACCAAGCAAGGCGTTGTACCTCATGTTGCCAATGATGACCTGAAATTTGGTGCTCTGGGTTGTGCCGGACGTGTTGATCGGGAGGATGATTTCTCCTTTTGTTTCTTCCCCATTCATGTTGAAATCATGGAGGATTCGAGGAATGGGGTTAATTTGACTGAGCAACCCCAGTTGTTCTATTACTTCTGACCTAGTTATGTAGCCGAGTTGCCCGGGTCCACGAGCACACACTTTATCCTAGTGTTGTTCAAAAGAAATGAGATCACCGACACGTCGTTATGCGGCTCCACCATGGCCTCGAGGTCCTCCTCGGTGAATATGAGGATTTCTTCGGGTAAGTGCTTTCGGGGCGGTCCTTCTGTAGCAGATGTTTTTGTTCGCTTGGACACGGGCCCTTGGAGATCATTAGCCCCTCCAGTGATCATGTGGATATCATGTTGGGGAGCCCTCCTTTCTACTCGGATTAAACCTGGGGGTGCGCCAAACTCCGGGTTGATCGGGTCCACTCCTCTGTCCATTTTGAGATCTCTGTTTCGCATTTCACTAATTGAGCAGGGCATCCAGTACTGAAAACAGAGATCTCGGGCAAGAAGAAGTGTGAAAGATATCGTGTGTTCGAGTGACGAAACTAACAAGAGAATAATCACTATTATTTTTAGCCCCACGGTGGGCCCCAAACTGTTTACCGTGAAAATGGTAACAATAATTAGATTTGTAAATGGAATTCTAAAAATAGGTGATCTATTTTTGATCTAGTTTCTTAAGGCAGTTAGTGCTAAAGCGGATTCTTTATCCAATATTGTCCCTTATGTTTGAGGGTAGGTTTATTTTTGTCCCTCGAATATAACACTGAGCATATTTAATCCCTTAAGTATACTAAAGTGGAGCACCTTTAGTCTCACTGAGAGAATGTGTCCAAGATCTATTATGGGATTTGTTTTGGCACTCATCGACTTTTTAATTTACTTATCGAAAATATTTTATAAACCAACACCCGCTAATAGTATAGAGCTGGTAAATTTAAGATTTTAATGTTAAAACTTTTACTTTTAACAATTTTGGTTGATTATTCCAAAAGGAAAAGTTAAAATTTAAAAAATATAGAGCTGTCAAGAACACTTGTAGGCATATTATTAAAGCAAACGCATAACCAGATTGTATTTTCACTTTTAGACCGCGCCAGAAATTATTTACATCTAATAGCCGAAAAAGTATATAAAACTTGTTAAAATTGTATATTAACATACAAAATATATATACACACAAAATAATATATAAAATTATATATTTTTCAGCTATTATTTTTACAACAGCTATGCAGTGTCATTTTCTCATTGAAAACTAGCATAGAAGGGGATATTTTCAAGGTCAAAATTTTAGAAGACATTATCTAAAAATGAGGAATTAAAGTGATAATTTGTGTTATCCAATAAAAGGAGAGGAAATTTTTTTTTTCAGAGCAAAAAATTTATTTCATGAATCAGAGTTGGTTAACATTGTAGTTTTTGAACACATTTTGTCAGTGAGACTAAATGTGCTCCACTTTAGCATACTTAAGGGACTGAATATGCTCAAGGTTATATTTGAGGGACAAAAATAAACCTACCCTAAAATATAAGGGACAATATTAGTCAAAAACTCTGCTAAAGTGTGAGGTAAAATGATGAAAATTGAGTTAAGCTAAGCAGTAATCGAACTAGTAAGGGGCTATCGCCCAGGCGTAAGATCGGCCAGTGGGTGCCTCGGGGCTGAGGTGCAAGCCTTTCTTGGTCTATTGAGGGTAGTCGGGAAGGGGGGATAACAGGTAAAAATATATCTAAGCAAGGCTCTATATCACCAATATTGGGCAAAGTAATGAAGAACAAGTGACAAAGCAGTAAAGTGCTAAGGTGACCTTAAGGCCAATGAAGATAGACAATTTAGAAGAAAGAGAGAGAGAGAGAGATATTATTGCATTTTTAGAGAAGTGGAGTAACATCTATTCGCCTTGCGGAGGGTCGGGGATCCCTTTTATATAGGCAGGGGATTCCTTACAATATAAAATGTGTTAAACGGCGATAGTACAGAGATAGCTTGGCTAGATTTAACACCTCAGAATAAACCTTAGATAGACCGATTTTGTCAGGTCGAATCGCATGCCTTGGGAGCCTCCCCCGTGCTTGCCGTGGTCCGATGCAATAGTCGAAACAAAATCAATTCTTAGGAGAACCTTGAGGACGGGCTCTGGTCTTGGCTCCAAACATCGAGGGGTGTGACCACGAGATGATTTTTTGATAGAGAATTCGGGCTCCCGGATTCACCGGACACACCGAGTTACTTAAGGTTTTGGAGCCAAACATGGATAATAATTTTGGCTAATCTCACTCCTATATAAAATGCCATATTGTTGCTATTCAAGACTACTACTATTTCGCATAAACACAGAATTTATTCAAGGCAAATAGCAACTCTTAACAAGAACGTTCTTTTAGAGATTCAAGCTGCTTAACTGAAGAACATATTCTAGAAGATGAATATGCTGGAATTCTCTAGTTCTTTAGGTTCGGTCAATTGTTCATGATGTATAACGACCCTATCGATCGTTCTGAGCTTTAGCATTTCGTTCGACATTTTGAGACATTGAGTAGTTTCAATGATGCATTATGACTTGCATATATGTTTTAACTTTTGAGAGGTTCAGAGTTCATTTAATTTGGAAGAGTAATTCTAAATTAGAAGCTTTAAGTTGGAAGAGTTGACCAAGGTTTGACTTGTGAGTAAACGATCTCAAATTGCTGCTTTGTTTTGTTGCTGCCTTCAAAGTGCACACTCCATGATAAACTCCACTGCTACCCCGTGTGGCGCGTCGCCCTGTGCAGCGAGCCTGTGTATTTTTTCGGAGCTACAATCCCATCTCGACTAGAAGAAGGTGGTTTCATTTGGGACCGACCCTACTTAGTATAAATACATGAAAAAGCATTATTTTGTGGACTTTTTTGACACATCTTAGACTGAAGGAAGCGAAGGAAGAGGTGGAGAAGCAAAAACACAATGATTTCATCATTCAATCTTCACTCAAGACAAGAGTTTGGATCGTTTTATGTTTTCCTGTAACTTAAACATATTTGTAATGAGTTGCTCCATATATATGGAGTAGTTCTCCTTAGGGTTTGATGGATTTTGGTGTATTGATACTTATTTGTGGATTATAACTCTATTTTATGTATTTAATCGTTTTGGATATTTTAATCGTTGCATGTATATTCACTTGTTAACGTAATCGAGAGAGGCATAACTTGTGATATCTTTGCATTATATTTTGTTGGTTGAATTCATTAACTTTTCTTAATAATCGAAAAAGGCTAGTTGAATTGTTGATTAAAACTAATTAGGAGGATAATCGAGAGAGGTTCTCCTAAAGACCAATCCATGACGAATTCTTGCATATCTTCACCGAGCTTAGCTTAGTTCATCTTGTTACGTTCAGACTTAATCGAGAGAGGAGTTTTTACTAATAATCAATGAATTCGAGAGACTCACTTGAATATTAGACGTGAATTATCTAGAGTTAGATTCCAAACAATTATCTTGCACATATCCTATCAAAACCCTATTTTCTCGTAATTGATAACTTCTTTCAACAACAACAACAACAACAACAACCCAGTATAATCCCACTTAGTGGGGTGGGGGGAGGGTAGTGTATATGTAGACCTTACCCTTACCCTGGGGTACAGAGGCTATTTCCAAATAACTTCTTTCACTACTAGAAATCTGGTCTACTACAACGCTTTTTTTGCAATGGTTATAAAACTGTTCCAACAGAACACCGATGGAAACAATTTCGACCGTTGCATAATATATTTGGCTCTAATTAAGCACTTTGGTTGAGATTTATTGCATCATTAAAATAAACCGCCGGAATAGCTATGTCTATTGCAACAGTGTTTGTAACCGTCCCATAAATTACTCTAATGCAACGCGTATTTGGTTAAAAGTATCTATTGCAACATGTACTTTTTTCTCTTTAAATTTTATTTACCTCATTTTTGTATTCCTCTTTTTATCTTTCATTCCCTTGTCACTAGAACCCATCACTAAATAATTTGGCCATGACTTCATTCATCTCAAAACTTCAGTAGAACATACCTTTCATCAACAAAAAACTAGGGTTTAAGTCCATCAAAACCCTAATTGACACCCTCTCCCTTCTCTTTCTCTCACTCACTCACCACTCAATTTCGCAATCAATCAAAATATACAAAACTCGGACTGATTCTAACTATATTAGAATAATTTTATCTCCTCAAATCTCGCCAATGAAGCAGCTCTGCAGGGAACAAGAAGAACGAAGAAGAAGAAGAAGAGGCAAAGTGATTAGTTATTGAAGGTATTCATATATAGGCTTATATGTTGTTTCTATGTATTTCTCATCCAAAAAGGGCATTTTTAGATTCTTAGCTATTACCGACAATTCTTTACTCGGCTATCATTTTGTCTCAGCTATTGCTAGTAAGTTCAAATCTCTTTTGTTGCAATATATGATTTGAAGTATTTGGACATTTGAGATGCCTGATGATGTGTGTTGTTGGTCAATCTCGATTTGTAAGATTTAATTTATTTCTTAAGTGGAGTTTGGAATTTTTGGGATAGTGGTTCTATTGATTGGCTTTTGCGGTGAACTTAGTTGATTATTCTGTCACAACGATATAAAATTCTTTGAATTACAGTGATACAAATGGTAAAGCATAATCTACTAAAGTAAAGAATGATAAATTATGAGAAAACATTACACATCCAAAATGTAGAGTAAGAGTTTACTTAGTTGGCCCCTACCCAATCATAAATAAAAATTATAATGGGCACAAACATGCACTAGATGCTAAAATATTTCTTGAAATTTAACACGTCCATACATTTTTCCCGTCATTTTGTCTTCAAGTATGAAAATAATTTTGTCAATCTGCACAAAACGATGTCCTGGTGTTTCTTTTCTTGCAAAACGTTGGGTGATTCTTTCTCTTATCGTAGGCTGCTATGTATAGAAATTGTAACATGCCAATAATATTTGTTCTCTAGGTGTTCGAGAAAATTATTCAATGAATTGGGATTTCGTTTACATTTCTTAAGCATCTCGCTATCTTTTCTATTCTCTAATATTATTTTTTGGTTCTCTTTTGACAAGGGTGGTGCTATAAAAACTTACTTTGTAGTGTTATATAGAGGTTGAAGTATCTCTGTAACGATCTGGCCGGTCGTTTTGAATGTTATAGCCTAGATCCCCTATTTACTGCTTCTGTCGTATCTGTTTCTGCTATTATGGCTTGCTAGGAGGTTTCATTTTGGTTTTTGGATTGTCTTGAAATACTTAGTCCCTAAATGGAGGCATAAGTCTTAGGATTTGTATCGTATTCGGAACTGTGTGAAGATTACTTAGGAATGAAGTTCCATCGATTCCGTTAGCTCCGTTGGGTAATTTTGGGCTTGGGGCATACTCGGATTGTGTTTTGGAGGTCTGTAGCTGATTTAGGCTTGAAATGGAGAAAGTTAAATTTTGGAGATTTTAACCGATAGTGGACTTTTTGATATCAAGGTCGGAACCTGATTCAACAAGGTAGAGTAGGTCCGTAATGTTGAATATGACTTGTGTGCAAAGTTTTAGGTCAATCGGACGTGGTTTGATATGTTTCGACATAGGTTATGGTAATTTGAAGTTTCAAGTTCTTTAAGTTTGAATTGGAAGGTGATTCATGATTTTAGCATTGTTTGATATGATTTGAGGTCTTGACTAAGTTTTTATGGTGTTATAGGAATGATTGGTATGTTTGATTAAGGTCTGGGGGGCTTGGGTGAGTTTTGGATGCTTAACGGATCAAGTTGAGTTTTGGGAGAAATGGCTGAAATGTGATGCATCTGGTGTAATCGTACATGTGCATGATTGACCGCATGTGCAAGCCCGCAGAAGCGAGCCATAGGGCACATGTGTGGTTTTGAAGGAAAAGTTCAGGGGCCGCAGATGTGAGGTAATATTCCGCATCTGAGAGCAACTATGGAATGCAAGTGCGAAGAGAGACTACAGAAGCAGACAAGTTTCTGCAGGTGCGCACGCACAGGCACGACCGTATTATCGCAGATGCTAGCCTTAAGGACTTAAGTGTAGCCCCCACCTGCAATGGTTTTTCTGCAGGTGCGGAAATGCAGATGCGATGGACCCCCCTCGAAGAAGTGAAATCACTGGCAGAAAAGGGCTAAGTGCAAGAGTTTGGTTTCATTCTACATTTTTTGACCTAGAAAGCTCGGATTGAGGAGAAATTTTGAGGGATTTTTAGAGGAAGTCTATGGGTAACGATTCTTAAATCCTTTATAGTTACATCCCACTAATCTATATTTTATTTCATCATTTAATTAGGGATTTGAGTTGAAAATAGGGAGAAAATGGTAGAAACTTCATTGACTAAAATTTCCAGTTTTGGAGGGCAATTTGAGGTAGGATTTGAGTAATTCTTGTATGGTTAGACTAGTGAGTGAATAGGTGTTCATAGTTTGTGACTTTTACCCAATTTCGAGACGTGGGCCCGGGGAGAATTTTTAGGACGATTTTCTAATTTCTCGCTTTAGCTTTGACTTCATTAGCTAGATTAGTTCTTATAGTTATATTTATGATATATAATTGATTGTGGCTATATTTGGGCTAGTCTGAGTTGGATAGTTGTGGAAAGAGCATTGTTACAGATTGATTTGAGCTTGGTTCGAGGTAACTAGCTTTCCTAACCTTGTGTGGGGGAACTCCACTTAGGATTTGGTATTGTTTTGATATGTGAGTGCCATGTACGTGAAGTGGGCGTACACGGGCTAGAACTCGAATTCAAAGGGTTTGAACTTAAAAAAGGTAACGTCTTCACCCTCTAATTGATTCTATCATTGGTTTAATAGTTATAAATCCTAGTTCATGAGATATGAGTTGATGGGTTTGATAGAAAAGCATAAACGGTTATAGGGTTGGGGTGTTGATTGTTGATTATTGATTAAGGGTGTTATTTACCTTACCGGTGATGAAGAATAATGTTGATTATAATCATTTGAGACTTTAGAATTTAACTAGGAACAAGAGAATGTGTTGCTGGGTGTAGAGACACAATAAGCATTATGAAGCTTTATGCCACCAAGTGTTTGAGAAGATGCCTAAGTAACCAAAACATGAGTATGAATCCCTTTGACTTATTATGAAGCTTTATACCACCAAGTGTTTGAGAAGATGCCTAAGTAACCAAAACATGAGTATGAATCCCTTTAACTTGTATAAATATAGATTAAAGTTGAAAGGGTTGGAGAATGTTGTATTACACTCAAGAACAGGAAGTTAAGGTATGTGATACTAACTCTTTATGTTTTGGAATTTTAATGATTCTACCTACACTACATTTCTTTTACGACATCACTAATTGCCTCAGAAATATAGTTAAGCCTAGTTCCTTGAATAGTTGTAGAACTTCTATACTCTAGCTTCATAACTCGTTCATGACTTTCATTCTGAACGTTGTGAGCTCAGTGCGTATTCAATTTAGACTTGGGTTTGATGCCGCCGAGTCTTAGTATAGATTACTCAGTATGTCAGAAACAGTTGAATTTTCAGTGTTCATAATCAGTTCAACAATACATATCTCAGTCTAGTCCTATTCAGTATTCCAATATCATGTAACTCAGTGTAATTCACTATTTCACTATCATGTATTGCAGTATGATGCTCAGTTCCTGAATGTTGAACAACTGTATTTGGGCCTAAGGCCGCAGTGGTGCATATATATATATATATATATATATATATACACACACACACACACACACACACACACACACACACATATATATATATACACACACAAATATATACATATATATATTGGGCCTGAGGCCGCATTTTATTTATTAAGATAATGTGATGACCCAAAAGGTTATCACTTGCTTTTAAATTGAATTCTGTATTGCGAGGCCTTAAAACCCTCTTTTACCATGCCTCGATTTGTGTGCGCATTCCAGGCGCGTAGCTGGAAAGCTTAAATGAGAAGAATTGTGAAAATTGATAAATTTTGATTATTAAATGAATTAATTTGACTTTGATCAACGTTTTGGATAAACGGACCTGGACCCGTAATGTGACGGTCCCAGATTGTCCGTATGAAAATAAGGGGCTTGGGCGTACGCCCGGAATCGAATTTCGAGGTCCCAAAACCGAGAAATGATTGTTGAATTTTTTTTTTGAAATTGTTTAAAGGAATTAGAAATGAAATTTTATTAGAAAATGTTGGTATCAGACCCGTATTTTGGTTCTAGTGCCCAGTACAGGTCTTATATATGATTTAAGATAATTATGTGAATTTTTGTAAGAAACAAAATACGTTTGACGGGATTCAGACCTTAAATATAAATTTTGATGTTTTATGAAGTTTTGAAATATTTCATTGATTTTGAGGTTTAATTTGTTGTTTAAGGGGTGAATTTGGCGATTTGATCACACGGATAAGTTCATATGATGTTTTTGAGTTAGTACATATTTTTGGTTTGGAGCCCCGAGGGCCCGGGTGTGTTTTAGATGTGTTTCAGAAGGTTTTAAACTCTTTAAAAGTTGCAGGTTTAGAGTTGCTGGTATTCTGGTATTTTCTTCTTCGCATTTGCGGGAGGACCCTCGCGAACACGATGAGTTTATTGTGCTGAAGGAAAATTATTTCTACGCGAACGTGAGACTGTCACGCCCCAAATCGAGGGACATGACCACCCGACCGGGTAGCCCCAATCAAGCAGACCTGGGTGCCTTTCCTAACCCACGTGTTACCCCTGTATTTTTCATTACTTATTAACCAAAAGATTAACCATTTCATAATTGAAATCACTCTTTTTCGAAACATACACAACATGCTTAATTTCTTTAACAAGTTTACAACTTACAATG
>MU676281.1:103006-139092 GCA_026770625.1 Nicotiana glauca
ATTTATTCGTACACCAAAACAGGGCGATTTCACAAAGATCAAAGTTAGCCATACATACCTAGAGTCGAATTCCCCTTTTTCTTTTATCTTCTACTTCCAATTTACCCAACAATCTAGCAACGTCAATCTAGGTCACAAGTTACGCATATATCTTAGAATTGAAATTCACAATTTCTATCCGAGCTTATTTGGGTTATCGAGCACCGCCCCTTACTTCTACCCATTTCCATTTCACTAAATTTTAGGTATAAAGAACATGCATGAGTGTTTTGACTTCCATTTTCAAGAATTAATGCATAAAAATCCCCCTTTCTATTAAAATCGGAAAATCAAGGAAAAAGGGGTTAGGGATTTTACCTTTAGAAATGGAGATGAAGACACCCCCGTGAACACGACTACTCGCGAAGGTGTCTTCATCTCCATTTCTCGGGCATGGTATTGCGAACGTTAAGGATTTTGGCCTGGTTAGGGGGAAGGGAAAATTATACCTACGTGAACACGACTACTTGGATGCTAACGCGGAGGCTTGAGGAGTTACTTCTCTACAAAAGCGAGCCATCTTCCGCGAAGGCGAAGGTATGTCAGACTTAACTCACCGCGAACGTGATGACCAAATCTGCCCAGTTATTTTAAAAGTCCAGAAATAGAATGCATTATGGGATTTAAACCATAATTCACAAACTTCTTCTTCTCCATACCTTTTGGGAGATTTTTGAAGAACTTCATCACCATAACCTCTTGGGTAAGTAATCTTCGACTTGTTTTCTTCCATTTTTATCAACACCCACTAGATTTCTAGGCCTAAAACATGAGATCAAGGGTATAAAATTAGGGATTTGGGTGCAGTTAGGGCTTTTTGATTAATTATGATTTAGACCTCAATTTTGGAACTGATTATATATTTAGGCTCATGGGTAAATGGGTGATCGAGTTTTGGTCCGAACCTCGTATTTCGATCAAGCGGGCCCGTGGTCAATTTTGACTTTTTGGAAAGAATGATTAGAAAGCTATAATTAAGAATTAGGATTGGATTGTTTAGCATATATTGATGTTATTAAGTCGATTATGTATAGATACGATTGAGTTGGAGCCAAATTTGAAAGGGAAAGCGGTGTTTGAGGATTGAGTTGGTCGTGGAAGTTTGAGGTAAGTGTTCAATCTAAACTTAGCTTGGGGAATTAGAAGTTGAGACCTATTATCTATTTGCTTCTTGTTGAGTATGACGTATAGGCATGGTGACGAGTATCTATGCGTTGGTGTCGAGCATGACCGTGAGTCTTAAATTGATATTCTGAAATGATACTACAGATGCTTTAATTGGTAATTCTCGATAATGAGCAAGGGTTAAGTTTGTTTTCGTTGAAAATTACTTATGGTTGAGTATTTGTGTTAGCTGAGGCGAGTAGAAGTTGAGTTAAGATTGGTTATAGCTGATTCTCCCTTGCCGAGATGTATTTACTCTTATTGTCGAATCCCTTGCCGGGATAGTGTAGTTTATTATTGATCCCTTGCCGGGATCTTTGGTATGATTGATGCTAAAGGTATATGAATATATGGATCGGGTTGCATGCTGCAACAATACTAAATATGGATCGGTTTACACGCCGCAACAATGTTATATTGGATCGGGTTGCACGCTGCAACGGTGATATAAATGGGTCGAGTTGCACGCCGCAACTCTGTTACATGATAATCTATTGCGCGCCTCACCAATATTATTATGATTGTTTTGTTATAGATTCTGAGTTGTTCTCTCTTATTCCTCTTAAGTTTTTGCTGGATTTGGCATTTTCCTCGTAACATGTACCCTCTCCCATTTAAATTGTTTATTCTTGTTATTTTCCGTTATATATGATATAACTGCACAGGTTTATCCGGAGTCTGGTCCTAGCCTCGTCACTATCTCGTCGGGGTTAGGCCAGGCACTTACCAGCATATGGGGTCGGTTGTGCTGATGCTACACTCTTCACTATGTGTAGATACCGAAGTAGCATTTGGGCAGTAGCACTTGGGGAGACAGCCTTTAGTCCATCAAGAGATCCCGAGGTAGTCTTGCAGGTATCTGCAAGCCCGACGTTCTCTCCTGTCTATTATATGTTCTATTTTCACTTGTTTCTGAGACATCCCATATTTCCTTTTTTAAAACTTGTATGTAGTACTCATAGACAGTTCGTTAAATTATGACACCGGTTTCTGGGTAGAGGCACATGTTGGCATTCTCGTACTGATTTTGGTAGTAAATTAGACTAAGTCTTCCGCTTGATTTCATCTTTCGCTATTATTTAAATGTTGATCACCTGTTAATTCAAGTTGTTAAAAAGGATTAAAATGAACGAGTTAGAATTTCTATATTTCGTGGCTTGCCTAGCTTCTACGAGTATGCTCCATCACGACCCCGGAGGGTGAGAAATCCAGGTTGTGACAAGTTGGTATCAGAGCTCTAGGTTACATCGGTTTCACAATTCACGGACAAGCTTAGTAGAGTCTGAGGGATCGGTATGGAGACATCTGTATTTATCCCCAGAGGCTATAGAGTTAGGAAAACTTCACATTTGTTCTTTCTTATTGTGCGGTTTGGTTTCTCTATGCTAATTGAATTTCTACTATGTTCTTTCGCAGATGGCGAGAACACGCGCTTCCTCATCTACCTATCAGCAGCCCGAGCCCCTAGTAGTAGCTCCCATGAGGGTCAGAGGGCAAGGTTGAGGCCGTGCTAGAGGCTGAGGTAGGGGAAGAGCTCAGCCCAGGGTAGCACCACCCGTAGCGGAGCCTCAGGTTCAATTTGATGATGAGGTTCCAGCCCCAGCAGTTCCGGTAGGCCCAGCTCAGGTCCCAGGGGGGTTTATTACTACCCCAATTCTTCAAGATGCTCTGGTCTGATTAGTGGGACTTATAGAGAGTGTTACCCGTGTAGGTTTACTTCATGTAGCACTAGTCGTCTCTCAGGCTGGAGGAGGATCCCAGACTCCTGCTACTCACACTCCGGAGCAGGTAGCTCCCCAGTTTCAGACTCTAGCGGCTCAGCCAGTTGGAGCAGTTTAGCCAGGTGTGGTAGCTCAGACCGGCGATGGTGCAGCTATGTCTGCCGATTCTTTATGGAGGTTGGACAGGTTTACCAAGCTCTTCACTACTACTTTCAGTGGTGCATCTACTGAGGATCCCCAAGATTATCTAGACAACTTTTACGAGGTTCTAAGGAACATGGGGATAGTTGAGACTAATGGAGTCGATTTTGCTACATTTTGCTTGTATGGATCCGCCAAGACTTGGTGGAAAGATTATTGCTTGGCTAGACCAGCTAGATTGCCAGCCTTGACATGGGAGCAGTTCACACATTTATTTCTGGAGATGTTTCTCCCTATCACACAAAGAGAGGCCTATCGGAGGCAGTGTGAGTGCCTCCAGTAGGGTTCCATGTCTGTCTCCCAGTACGAGACCAGATTCATCGATTTGGCTCGCCATGTTCTTATCATACTTCCCACTGAGAGAGAGAGAGAATGTGAGGAGGTTCATTTATGGAATCATTTAGCCGATTTGTCTTCAGATAGATCGAGAGACTAGGAGTGAGATATCTTTCCAGAAGGCAGCCAATGTGGCCTGGAGAGTGGAGATAGTTTTCTCACAGGGGGTGGTCATAGGGCAGACAAAAGGCCCCATCAATCAAGTAGATTCAGTGGTGCCTCGTCTGGAGGCAGGGATTCGTATGATAGAGGCCATCCTCCTAGGCCCTTTTAGTCAGCACTTCAGATTTCTTACGGTGCTTCATGTGGTTGTGGTTCTCATATGCAGTATTCTAATCAGCAGGCTTATAGTGCACCACCAGCTCCTATCAGTGCACCACCGCTCCATAGTTTTCGGGGTGCTCATTCAAGTCGCCAGGGTCAGTCTCAGTTTCCTCAACCGCAACACTCAAGTGGATGTTTTAAGTGTTGTGAATATGTTCATATCAGGAGGGGTTGTTTGAGATTGGTGGGTACTCAGTCGCAAAAGCAGGGCTCCCGTGCTATGTTTCAGGCACCATGTGTTGCACAGACTACCCAACCAGTTAGAGGCGGAGGTAGAGATGCTAGAGGTGGAGGTAGAGGTGCTAGAGGTAGAGCTCAGACCGCTAAAGGTGGAGGCCAGCTAGCCGCAGGCCATCCTAGAGAGGTAAACCAGTGCGGTGGGGCCCAGCCCCGATGTTATACTCTTCCAGCCAGGCCTGAGGCTCAGGATTCCGATGCAGTTATCACTAGTATTGTTCTGGTTTGTGATAAAGATGCTTTAGTGTTATTTGATCCAGGATATACATACTCATATGTGTCATTTTATTTTGCACCGTATTTGTTCATGCCTAGTAATTCATCAAGTGTCCTTGTATATGTGTCTACACTGGTGGGTGAATCTACTATGGTAGCTCAAGTCCACCGTTCTTGTATTGTGGTAATTGGAGGTCTTCAGACTCGTGTAGATTTGTTGCTTCTGGACATGGTTGATTTTGATGTTATATTAGGGATGGACTGGTTATCACCTTACCACGCTATCTTGGATTGTCATGCCAAGACTGTGACCTTAGCCTTACCAGGATTGCCTCATTTAGATTGGAGAGGGACTCCTAGTCATTCTACCCATTGTGTTATCTCGTATGTGAAGGCTCGGCTTATGGCCGAGAAGGGGTGTTTGGCCTATTTTGCTTATGTTCGCGATTCTAGTGCTGAGGTCCTTCTATTGATTATGTGCTCATTGTTCGGGAGTTTCCTAAGGTATTTCCTTCTGACCTACAAGGTATGCCACCCGACAGGGATATAGATTTTTGCATTGATTTGGCTCTGGGCACTCAGCCCATTTCTATCTCGCCGTATCGTATGGCCCCACTTGAGTTGAAAAAGTTAAAGGATCAGTTGCAAGACTTGCTTGAGAAGGGTTTCATTAGACCCTATGTTTCACCTTGGGGTGTGCCGGTGTTGTTTGTTAAGAAGAATGATGGGCCAACGAGAATATGTATTGATTATCGGCAATTAAGCAAGGTTACAATCAAGAATAAGTATCCACTACCGAGGATTGATGATTCGTTCAATCAGCTTCACAGTGCTAAGGTATTTTCAAAGATTGACTTGAGATCTAGCTACCATCAGTTTAGGATTAGGGAATCTGATGTCCCTAAGACAGTTTTCCGCACTCGATACGGGCATTATGAGTTCCTGGTGATGTCATTTGGGTTGACAAATGCCCCAACATCTTTTATGGATTTGATGAACTGAGTTTTCACACCTTATTTGGATTCGTTTGTGATAGTCTTTATTTATGATATTTTGATATATTCCCGCAGCCGGGATGAGCACGAGCAACATCTTAGAGTGGTGCTTCAGACCTTGAGGGATAATCAGTGTGAGTTCTGGAGTTCAGTTGCATTTTTGGGTTATGTTGTATTAGCAGACGGCATTCAGGTTGACCCAAAAAAGATTGAGGCAGTCAAGAATTAGTCTAGGCTAGTATCAGCTACAGATATTCGAAGTTTCTTGGGATTGGCGGGCTACTATTGTCGGTTCGTGGAGGGGTTTTCATCTATTGCATCCCCGATGACTAGGTTAACCCAGAAGGGTTCCCAATTTAGATGGTCGGATGAGTGTGAGGTGAGCTTTCAGAAGCTCAAGACAGCTGTGACTACGACACCAGTGTTGGTTTTGCCCAGAGGTTCAGGGCCTTATACAGTTTATTGTGATGCTTCCGCATTGGACTTCGTGCAATATTGATGTAGGATGGAAAGGCATTGCCTATGCTTCGCGGCAGTTGAAAATTCATGAGAAGAACTATCCGATTCATGATTTGGAGTTAGCATCCAATGTCCACACGTTGAAGATCTGGAGGCATTATCTGTATGTCGTGGGATGTGAGGTGTTCACGGATCACAAGAGTCTTCAGTATTTGTTCAGGAAAAAGGAGTTGAATTTGAGGCAGACGAGGTGGTTGGAGTTGTTGAAAGACTATGATATCAACATTTTATATCATCTCGGGAAGGCCAATGTGATGGTTGATGCCCTGAGTAAGAATTTAGCCAGCATGGGCAGTTTAGCTTATATTCCGATCGGTGAGAGACCGCTTGCCTTGGATGTTCAGGCTTTGGCCAATCAGTTCCTAAGGTTGGATGTTTCTGAGCCCAATCATGTGTTAGCTTGCACAGTAGCTCGTTCTTCATTATTAGGGCATATCCGAGATCGACAGTATGATGACCCCCATTTGTGTGTCCTTAGAGACACGGTGCAACACGGAGGTGCCAAGCAGGTTACCATATGTGATGACAGAGTTTTGAGATTGTAGGGTCAAGTTTGTGTGCCTAATGTGGATGGTCTCCGAGAGTTGATTATAGAGGAGGCCCATAGATCCAGGTGCTCTATTCATCCGGGCGCCGCGAAGATGTATCGGGATTTGCTGCAGCATTATTGGTGGTGGAGAATGAAGAAGGATATCGTTGCTTATGTGGCTCGGTTTTTAAATTGTTAGCAGGTTAAGTACGAGCATCAGAGGCCTGGTGGTTCATTTCAGAGGATTGAGCTTCCCGAGCGGAAGTGGGAGCGGATCACAATGGATTTTGTTGTCGGACTCCCGCAGACTCGGAAGAAGTTCCACGCAGTATGGGTCATTGTTGATAGGCTGACCAAGTCAGCGCATTTTATTCCTCTGGCAGTCTCCTATTCTTATGAGAGGTTAGCTGAGATCTATATCAAGGAGATTGTTCGCCTTCATGGTGTGCCCGTGTCTATCATTTCGGACTAAGGTACGTAGTTTACCTCGCATTTTTGGAGAGCAGTTCAACAAGAGTTGGGCATGCGGGTTGAGTTAAGCATAGCATTTCATCCCTAGATGGACGGGGAGTCTGAGTGGACTATTCAGATTTTGGAGGATATGCTCCGACCTTATGAATTGACTTTAGAGGATCGTGTGATTAGTTTTTGCCTTTAGCGGAGTTTGCCTACAACAACAACTACTAGTCGAGTGTCCAGATGGCTCCTTATGAGGCTTTATATAGTAGGCGGTGACGGTCTTCAGTTGGATGGTTTGAGGAGGGAGAGGCTCGATTTTTGGGTACAGATCTGATTCAGGATGCCTTGGACAAAGTTAGAATCATTCAGGATAGGGTTCATTCATCTCAGTCCAAGAAAAAAGGTTATGTCGATCGGAAGGTTTGAGATTTGGCTTTGATGGTCGGTGAGCGGGTATTGCTTTGAGTGTCGCCTATGAAGGGCGTGATTAGGGAAGAAGGACAAGCTTAGCCCTAGGTTCATTAGTCCGTTTGAGATTCTTGATCGGGTGAGAGGTGGCTTATAGACTTGCTTTGTCGCCGAGCTTATCAGCCGTGCATATAGTGTTTCATGTGTCCATGCTGCGGAAGTATCACGGCAACCCATACCACGTGTTAGATTTCAGCACTGTCTAGTTGGACAAGGACTTGTCTTATGAGGAGGAGCCGGTAGGTATTCTAGACCGACAGGTTTGTCAGTTGAGATCGAAGAGTTTTCCTTCTGTTCGTGTTCAATAGAGAGGTCACCCTGCTGAGGCATCGACCTAGGAGTCTGAGTCCGATATGCGGAGCCATTATCCCCATCTTTTCCCCGACTCAAGTACTTCCTTCTTCTGTCCATTCGAGGACGAACAATTGTTTTACAGGTGGAGAATGTGATGACCCAAAAGTTCATCACTTGCTTTTAAATTGAATTCAATGTTGTGAGGCCTTTAAAACATCTTTTAGCATTGCCTCGATCTGTTTGCACAGTCCGAGTGCATAGCTGAAAAGCTTAAATGGGAAAAACTATAAAAAATGATAAATTTTCACTATAAAATAAATTAATTAGACTTCGGTCAATGTTTTGGGTAAACGGACCCGGACCAGTGATATGACGGTCCCAGAAGGTCCATAGGAAAATATGGCACTTGGGCGTATGCCCGGAATCGAATTCCGAGGTCCCAAGCCCGAGAAATGAATTTTTGATTAAAATTGTTTTATAAAGTTGTTTAAAGGAATTGGAAATGAAATTTGATTATAACATGTCTGTATCGGACCCGTATTTTGGTTCTGGGGCCTGGTACAGGTCTTATATATGATTTAAGATAATTTTGTGAAGTTTGGTAAGAAACGAAATCCGTTTGACGGGATTCTCACTGTAAATGCAAAATTTGATGTTTTAAAAAGTTTTGAAATATTTCATTGTTTTGAGGTTTAATTTGTTGTTTAAGGGGTTAATTTGGCGATTTGATCGCACGGATAAGTTCATGTGATGTTTTTAAGTTAGTACGTATGTTTGGTTTGGAGCCGTGAGGGCTCGGATATGTTTCAAAAGGTTTTAAACTCTTAAAATTTTATAGGTTTTCAGTTGCTGGTATTCTGGTATTTTCTACTTCGTGTTCGCGGGAGGACCCTCGCGAACACGATGAGTTAATTGTGCTGAAGGAAAATTCCTTCTACGCAAACGCGAGACCCAGGTCACGGATGCGTAGCTTTGGGGGGTCTACCATTCGCGAACACGGGACTGGTATCGCGAACGCGAAGGCTTGTGGCTTGGTTAGGGGGAAGGGAAAATTATACCTACGCTAACGCGACCACTTGGATGCGAACACAGAGGCTCGAGGAGTTACTTCTCCGTGAATGCAAGCCATTTTCCATGAACGCGATGGCCAAATCCGCCTAGTTATTTTAAAAGTCCAACAACAATATGTATTACGAGATTTAACCTATTTTCACAATCTTCTTCGTCTCCACACCTCTTTGGCTAATTTTGAAGAACTTCATCACCACAACCTCTTCGGTAAGTAATAATTGACTTGTTTTCTTCCATTTTTATCAACACCCACTAGATTTCTAGTCCTAAAATATGAGATTAAGGGTAGAAAATCAGGGATTTGGGTAGAGTTAGGGCTTTTTGATTAATTGTGATTTAGACCTCGTTTTGGGGTTGAATTTTGGAACTGATTATATATTCGGGCTCGTGGGTGAATGGGTGATCGGGTTTTGGTCTGAACCTCGTGCTTCGACCAAGCGGGCCCGTGGTCAATTTTGACTTTTTGGGAAGAATGATTAGAAAGCTATAATTAAGCATTGGGATTGGATTGTTTAGCATATATTGATGTTATTAAGTTGATTATGTATAGATACGATTGAGTTGGAGCCAAATTTGAAAGGGAAAGCGGTGGTTAAGGATTGAGTTGGCTGTAGAAGTTCGAGGTAAGTGTTCAGTCTAACCTTAGCTTGAGGGATTAGGAGTTGACTCCTATTTTCTATTTGCTTCTTGTTGAGTACGACGTATAGGCATGGTGACGAGTATCTATACATTGTGGCTGTGAGTCTTAAATTGATATTGTTGTGTTCCTAAACGATACCATAGATGCTTTAATTGATAACTCGATATTGAGCAAGGGTTACGTTTTTTTTCATGGAAAATTACTTATGATTGAGTATTGGTGTTAGCTGAGATGAGTAGAAGTTGAGTTAAGATTGGTTATAGTCGATTCTCCTTTGCCGGGATGCATTTACTCTTATTGTCGAATCCATTGCCGGGATCTTTGGTGTGGTTGATGCTAAAGGTATATGAATATATGGATCAGGTTGCACGCTACGACAATACTAAATATGGATCGGGTTGCACGCTGCAACAATGTTATATTGGATCAGGTTGCACGCTGCAACAGTGATATAAATGGGTCGAGTTGCACGCCGCAATAGTGTTACATGATAAAGGATCTGTTGCACGCCGCAACAATATTATTATTGTTTCATTATAGATTTTGAGTTGTTCTTTCTTATTCCTCTTAAGTTTCTGCTAGATTTGGCATTTTCCCCGTAGCAGGTACTCCCCTCTCATTTAAATTGTTTATTCCTGTTATTTTTCCACTGTATATTATATAACTGTATAGGTTTATTTGGAATCTGGTCCTAGCCTCATCACTTCCTCGCTGAGTTTAGGTCAGGCACTTACCAACACATGGGATCGGTTGTGCTGATGCTACACTCTGTACTATGTGCACATAACGGAGCAGCATTTGGGCAGTAGCACTTGGGAGCCAGCCTTTAATCCATCCAGAGATCCCGAGGTAGTCCTGCAGGCATCTGCAAGCCCGGTGTTCTCTCCTATCTATTATATGTTATGTTTTCACTTGTTTCCGAGATAGACTGTATTTCTTTTTTCAAACCCTTATATGTAGTACTCATAGACAGTTCGCGATATTATGACACCGGTTTCTGGGTAGAGGCGCATGTGGCATTCTCGGACTGATTTTGGTATTAAATTAGACTAAGTCTTCCGCTTGATTTCATCTTTAGCTATTATTTAAATATTGAGCACCTGTTAATTCAAGTTGTTAAAAAGGATTAAAATGAACGAGTTAGAATTTCTATATTTTGTGGCTTGCCTAGCTTCTACGAGTAGGTGTCATCACGACCCCTAAGGGTGGGAAATCCGGGTCCTGACAGATAAATAGGTTGTTCATCATCCAAAAGAGGGAGTATTCATATCCTTACTTCCTTTGTTCAGTTCAATTATTAGTTATTATTTCAATTACTAGTTATCAGTTATCAGTTAAGTTATCAGTTAAGTTATCAGTTACCAGTTATCATTTTAGTTTTAGTTTCAATAGTTATCATTTCAGTTATCAACAATAAATTCTCAGTTATCAGCTTAGTTTCAGTTTCATCATTTATGATTCTTTCTTTTAGGTTCTTTACATACCATTGCAATTCAAATGTGCTGACGTCCCTTTTGCTCGGAGCCTGCATCTCACGATGCAGGTAATGATTTACAGGTTGATGATCCAGAGCGCTACGATTCTCGTACCAGATATTTGGTGATCCCCAATTCTTTCGGGGCATTATCATTACTACAATCTTTAGTATTTCCAGACAGTTAGTGTTTTTAAAACTTCATTAGAGGTTTCATAGACTAGAGTAACAGTTAGACAGAGCCTCAGGCTTTTCGTGTTAAGCTATATTGGCTGCAAATATGTTTCAAAATTGTATTAGTATTCCCGCACTATGATATATATCATCCAGACTTTCATTATATCAGCATGAGTTAGTTTATCTTCTACATTCAGTATGTTATGATATCACATCTTGATTCAGCCAGCCAGTTGGTTTCGGTCACATGGTAGTCAGGCACCGAGTGTCGTATTACGTCCAGGCACAGGTTCGGGGCGTGACAAAGCTTGGTATCAGAGCACAAGGTTCAAGAGTCATAGGGAGTCTATGAAGCTGTGTCCAGTGGAGTTTCCTTTATATGTGTGTGCCGGCCACTCATATAAACGGTTAACTACCAAGACATCTAGGATTGTTTAATTTCTTTCTACTCTAGATCGTGCCATGAAGCCTAGAGCAATAGTTAACCTTCTCTTCCTATCGGATTCCAAATGTATTGGATGCCCAAGTGATGCGCAGGAGAAACTTAAAGTCCTAGAGAGGATAATTGCCCATTGGGGTACAATTATGGAGTACAGTTTGGTAAATATGAGGCTTGAGAGGATGTTAAAAATGGGATGCAATGGATAGTAGTACAGATTAGAGCATAACCTTATCAGAAAGTACAAAAGCAGTTATCATGTTTTATAGATATCAGTTTATCTCAATTGTCCATTAGCGGCCTTTCAACTAGCAAGTTTATGGTTATTCAGTATGCCAATTATTAGTTATTCAGTTACCAGATCTCCAATTTTTAGTATATCAAAATTCTTATGACTGGTGATTATACAGTGATGCATATGAATGCTCAAAGAAAATGTAAGTAACACCGATTATAGAAAAATCTTCGCATGCTTTTGGGATTAAGACCCAAGACTCATTGGATGGTGAATAAAGTGATTTATTAGATATGTATGGTAGTGTGTCCATATGTTAGACCCCACGGTGTATCAGGTTAAGAATTCAACCGCAGCGGGCATAGAATTGATCACTATAGTTTTGGACAGAAAAGAGCCTAAGGTAAAGTATATAGGAGTCAGAAATGTTTGTTATTACCAAAGAGGTGATTTCGTACAACTCATCCAAATGACTAGAAGATATGATGTATGCAATGAGAACCAAGAGCGACCAATATTGAGTTATAGGGGATGATTTTACGTTGTTTATATTTATACAAATCAAAGCTAGAAATACCACATTAGTAAGTTACTATAAGAAGTGGCTGTTATTGTGAGATAAAAGATAAGACAGTTCCCCCTTAGGTTATGTGACTAAATGATTACCCGGGATGTTCATAGTATGAAATGATTTAGTGTTGTATAGAAAGTTTGGAGTTAGATATTCCAATTTCATTTAAGGCAGATGAATTCCCTACGTATGATCCATGCACATGATTTAGTAGAAAAAAAGGGATAGTATGCGATCGTAGAACAGGGCCGGATGGAGAGGGAAGTTAGAATAAACTTATGCTTCACTTTAATTATTCAAAGCAGAGTAAGAAAACATGATAGTAGTAGGTGGTTAGTAAAAGAATAGTAAGTAAGTTTTGAGTTGATACAGTGAATTAGCACTTTCAGCAGAGCTAGTAGGGGTACAGTTTGATTCAATTAGCCAGGTTAACTCTAGTGAGTGGATGACAGTTTGAAATACCGAACATGTGTTAGAACCCAAAGAGTTTAAGTTAAACTCGAAGTACAGTAGCAGTGGGAAAAAATATTAGCAAGCAACAAGAGCAAAAACTATAGAAGAACATCCTTTAGGAATTATCATAATGTGGTTTCTCCAGGATTGACAGTGTGAGAAGAGTTTAATTATTAAGATTGTATATGATAGTTGTGAATAAATTAGCTTTCCATTAAGTGAATAGTTTAGTTTTTCCTAGTAAGAAAGATTTCTCAGAAGTAAGTTGGAAGATGAGTCGTCATTGACGTAGAGTGCAAGAATTGCAGAAAATATGGAAAGTTATTTGGATCCCAACAAAAAGAGAAGGTTCCAGAAGTATAAACCTTTGGTCTAAGGGGTGATGTGAAAATTTTCAGTAAGTCCAGTTAGAGATTTGAAACCCGAATAGTTAGCATGGGATATGAAAAAGAAAATCAGTTCGGTAATGAGGGAAATTGTATAATTACCACAGGAATTATGTATAACATGTGTAAGAAACACAAAGTGAGTAGAATGATTACCGAGCTTAGTTATTAATAAAAAAGTGATCACATAAAAGCTATAAAATCATGCCTATTTATGTGTTACGAGGGTAGTGCCAATGCACGAGACTCTAGTCTTTGGAATATTGGTCAAAGACTTAGCTTACAACAATTCTAGAAGTGTTTTTCGGAAGTGCTTAAGAAGATAATCAAGTGTGGGAAGTATAACTCATGATTGAGGTAGATAAGAGACCTCTGGTGAAAGAAGTTCACCACTTAGCCAAGATAGCAGGACTTGTTCCCCTTTTTGTAGCCGAAGAGAAAGAGAAATAATTTGATGATCCCTACGTGTTGCAGTTGAAAGAGGATATTCACAAGTATAAGACGATGACTTTTGAATAAGGGGGAGATGATGTTACTTTGAAGTACTAGGACAGATTGTGTGTCCTAGACATAGATGGACTTAAAGAGGGAAGATCATGTTAGAAGCCCATAATTCTAGGTATTCTTTCCATCCAGGTTCCCAAATATGCATCATGACCAAGGAGATTTATTGGTTGAATGACATGAAAAAGAACGGCGTAGACTCTATGGCCAGGCAGAGCATTTTATTTAAACAGTTTAGGATGTATCCTTGATGTTAATAGTAATTAGGATAATCACATACCTCTCATTGACCTTGCTAGTAATAACACCTACCGTTCTAGTATCGAGATGGAACATGTGAGACTCTGTATGGGCGAAAGTGTAGATCGCCAATTGGTTGGTCCAAAGTTACTAAAGGGGAGTTGTTGGGACCAAATTTGGTCTATCAGACTATGGAGAAAGTTAAGTTTACTCAAGAGTGTTTGAAGACGGCTCAGAGCCGCCAAAAGTCTTATTCGAGCGTGCGGCATAGAGACCTAGAGTTTCAAATTGATGATTGGGTGTTTTCGAAAGTTTCGCTTATGCAAGGCATTATGAGATTTGGCAAGAAGGGGAAGCATAGTCCCTGCTATATTGGGCCATATAAAATCTTGTGAAGGATCAGCCAATTAGTTTATGACTTGTATTTGCCACCACAATTAGCAGTGGTACAGCTAGTATTTTACATGTCATGTTATAACATTCAAGTTTTCAGTACTCTGATACTTATGTCAGTTCAGTACTCAGATACTCATGGTAGTTCAATACTCAGCTACTTATGTCAGTACAATACTTAGATATTTGTGCCAACTTAGTACTCAGATATTGATGTTAGTTCAATACTCAATTATTCATGTCAGTTCTATATTCAGATATCCATGTTAGTTCAGTATTCACATATCTATGGCTGACCAATATTCAGTCAATGCAGTAGTCATTCAGACCAGTATCTCAACAGTTCAGTAATAATGTATTCATTATGTTTAGTATGCAAGTGTTAATGAAAGTCCATGTTTCCACCAGACCCGTTTAAGTTTTGGAGTTAGCGGAAGTTATAGTCAGGACAATCATTCGAGGACGAATGATCCTAAGAGGGAGACAATGTAACAGCCCGTACATTCGGACTAGGTGTGGATATATTAAATGGGAATTAATTTGATATTTTAGACATATAAAGTCCAAGCGGGATGAGTATGGGTAAAAAGAGTTTTTTTGGAATCAAGATGGAAAGTGAGGTCCATAAGATTTGACAAAATGGACTAAGTTTGCAGAAGGTCTATCTTCTAGTAGGTTTTAGTGATAATGTGTAAAGAATTTGGGAAAACTCAAAGAATTAAAGTTGTAGGCATTTGAAATAGCTTCCCAACGATATATTGTGTAGCCCAAACCAAGCACTGTGCAAAATGTTGTGTCCATTTTACAGAATAGTGCGTAACCACCGCATTCGGCCGCGTTTGAGCGCAACCGCGGTCGTGAAATAGTGTTCTAGTGATTTACATCGGTCAGGCCTACTGGGATGCGGTGTCCAACTTGAAAAGTCATTGTTTTAGCCCTATTTCATCCCCCATAGACCCAAAACATAAAAACTTGCTCTACAAAGTAAAGCTCTAAAAAACCTAACTCCTTAAGGGTCCCTCCAACACCCAAGGTAAATTCTAATGGTGATTCTAAGTTAATTTCAATATCCCAAGATATTATTAATATGGTTAACCCCTCCATATCATTAGATATTCGATTGGGACATCATTGTTCAGTGAAGGAAGCCTAGAACTCGAATTCAAAGGGTTTGAACTTCAAAAAAGTAATGTCTTCACCCTCTAATTGATTCTAGCATTGGTTTAATAATTATAAATCCTAGTTCATGAGATATGAGTTGATGGGTTTGATAGAAAAGCATGAACGATTATAGGGTTGGGGTGTTGATTGTTGATTATTCGTTAATGGTGTTATTTACCTTATGGGCGATGAAGAATAATATTGATTATAATCGTTTGAGACGTTAAAATTTAACTAGGAACAAGAGAATGGGTTTTTGGGTGTAGAGATACCATTAATATGGACTACGAAGTTTTATGTCACCAAGTGTTTGAGAAGATGCCTAAGTAACCAAAACATGAGTATTATTGCTAATATGGAATCCCTTTGACTTGTATTGATACATATTAAAGTTGAAAGGGTTGGAGAATGTTGTATTACACTCAAGAGCAGGAAGTTAAGGTATGTGATGCTAACTCTCTATGTTTGGGAATTTTAATGATTCCCCCTACACTATGTTTCTTTCACAACGTCACCAATTGTTGAACTTCTATTCTTTAGCTTCATAACTCAGTCATGACTTTCATTCTAAACATTGTGAGCTCAGTGCGTATTCAATATAGACTTGGGTTTGATACCCCGAGTCTTAGTATAGATTACTTGGTATGCCATAAATAGTTGAAGTTTTAGTGTTCGTAATTAGTTCAACAATAGATATCTCAGTCTAGTCCTATTCAGTATTCTAGTATCATGTAACTCAGTGTAATTCAATATTTCACTATCATGTATTGCAGTATGATTCTCAGTTCCTGAATGTTGAACAACTGTATTTGGGCTTGAGGCCGCATTTTATGCTTTATGCATCTTTGGACCTAAGGCCGCAGTTTATGATTTATGCATCTTTGGGCTTGAGGCCGCAGTTATCCTTTATCCATATCTGGGCCTAAGGCCGCAGTTTATGCTTTATGCATTTTGGACCTAGTGTCGCAGTTATGTATACGTATACTTGGGCCCGAGTCCGTAGTTGTGCACATATATATCTCTATTCATCCTTATTTTATGGCCCCTCTTGAGTTGAAGAAGATGAAGGAACAATTGCAGGAATTACATCATAAGGGCTTCATTCGGCCTAGTATTTCACCATGGGGTGCTCTTGTCTCATTTGTGAAGAAAAATGATGGTTCTATGTGTATGTGCATTGATTATCACCAGTTAAACAAAGTTACAGTGAAGAACCGGTATCCTTCACCTCGTATTGATGATCTATTTGATTATTACAGGGTGCCGAAGTGCTTTCCAATATTGTCTTGCATTCAGGTTATCATCAGTTGAGGATTCGGGAGCTAGATATCCTGAAGACTGCTTTCAGGACTCGGTATGATCATTACGAGTTCCTTGTGATGTCATTTAGGCTGAACAACGCCCCATCAACATTTATGCATTTGATGCATAATGTATTTCGATCCTATCTTGACTCATTCGTCATTGTATTTATTGATGAAATTCTGGTGTACTCTCAGAGTCAGGAGGATCATAAGAAACACCTAAGGACTGTACCTCAAACCTTGAGGGAAAAGAAGTTATATGCAAAGTTCTCATAATATGAGTTCTGGTTGGATTCAGTGGCATTTTTGGGTCACATAGTGTCGAGTGAAGGGATCAAGGTGGATCTGAAGAAGGTGGAAGTAGCGCAGATAGCCCAGACTATCCTCGGCTACAGAGAGCCAGAGTTTTCATTGTTTGGCAGGGAATTACCAATTATTTGTTGAGGGATTCTCATCTATTGCAGTATCTATGCCTAGGCTAACCCAGAAGGGTGCTCCGTTCATGTGGACAGAGGAGTGTGAGGAGATCTTTCAGAAGCTCAAGATAGATTTTACTGCATCCCCAAAATTGGCATTTTTTATAGGTTCAGGGTCTGATACTGTTTATTGTGATGCGTCGTGAGTTGGTCTCAATGCGATGTTAATCCTGGACCGTAGGGTGATTGCCTATGCATCTAGACAGCTGAAGGTTCATGAAAAGAACTATCATGTACATGACCTTGAGTTAGCAGCTATTGTTCATGCCTTGTACATTTGGAGACACTATTCGTGTGGTGCCCCTTGTGAGATCTACACTGATCAACGGAATTTATAGCATCTATTCAAATAGAAGGATCTTAACTTGCGTTAGCGGAGGTAGTTAGAGCTGCTTAAGGATTATGATATCACTATTCTATACTATCCCAGAAAGGCCAATATAGTGGCCGATACCTTGAGTCGCAGGTCAGGGAGTTTGAGGAGCTTAGCCTATATGCTAGCAGCAGAGAGGCCATTGGCATTGGATGTCAGGTCTTGGCCAACCAGTTTGCTAGATTGGATATTTCTAAGCCGAGTCGAGTTTTGGCTTGTATGGTCTTCCAATATTCTCTTTATGATTGTATTAGGGAGCGTCAGTGTGATGACTCCCATCTGTGTGTCCTTAAGGAAACAATTCAACACGGTGATGCTAAAGAGCTCAATATTGGTTATGATGGTGCATTGAGGATGTAGGGCAGGCTATGTGTGCCCAATATAAATAGATTGCGTGAGTTGATTTTTCAGGAGGCTCATAGTTTGGGGTACTCGATTCATCTGGATGCCACGAAGATGCATCAGGACTTGATGCAATATTACCGATGGCGTACCATGAAGAAGGGCATAATGGAATATGTAGCTCGGTGCCTAAATTATCAGCAAGTGAATTATGAGCATCAGGGGCCAGGTGGATTGCTCCATAACTTAGAGATTTCATAATAGAAATGGGAGCGGATCACTATGGATTTTGTTGTTGGACTCCCATGGACTCAGCAGAAGCTTGATGTAGTTTGGGTGATTTTGGATAGGTTGACCAAGTCAGCTCATTTCCTTCCTGTGATGACTACCTATTCTTTTGAGAAGCTGGCTCGAGTTTATATCCATGAAATTATTAGACTTCATGGCATGCCGGTATCTATCATCTCTGAGAGGGGTACCTAGTTTACATCACAGTTCTTGAGGGCCTTACAGGAGGAGTTAGGTACTCGGGTGGAGTTAAACATAACATTTCACCCTTAGACGGACGGATAGTCTGAGCGCACTATTCAAATTTTAGAGGATATGCTCTATGCGTGTGTGATGGAGTTTGGAGGTTCTTCGGATCAGTTCTTGTCCCTTTCAGAGTTTGCCTACAATGATAGTTATCAGTCCAGCATTTAGATGGAACCGTATAAGGCTCTGTATGGTAGGTGGTGTTGGTCCCCAGTGGGTTGGTTCGAGCCGGGTAAGGCCAGATTCTTGGTTACGGACTTGGTTCAGGATTCCTTGGAAAAGGTTAAGGTGATCCAAGATAGACTTCGCACAGCCTAATCTAGGTAAGAGTCATGCAGATCGCAAGGCTCGCGATGTTGCATTTATGGTTGAAGAGTGGGTCTTGCTCCGGGTTTCGCCTATGAAAGGCGTTATGAGGTTCAAAAAGAAGGTCAAGTTGAGCCTAAGGTTCATTGGTCTATTTGAGGTGTTGAGCCAAGTTTGGAGGTGGCTTATGAGCTTGCCTTGCCTCCCACTACGGCTGGAGTTCATTTGGTATTCCATGTTTCTATGCTCCAAAAAGTATCACAGTGATCCGTCTCGCGTGTTGGATTTTAGCTCAGTCCAGTTGGACAAGGATCTATCCTGTGTTGACGAGCCAATGACTATTTTGGACAGGCAAGTTCGAAAGATGAGGTTGAAGAACATTGCTTAGGTAAAGTTTCAGTGCAAGGGTCAGCCGATAGAGCAGGCGACTTGGGAAACCGAGCATGAAATGTGCAGCCATCATCCCCATATTTTCACCAATTCAGGTAAGTCTCTATGCTCATTCGAGGACGAACGATTGTTTTGAGAGTTGAAGGATATAAGGACCCGGTCGATCATTTGAGAGTTATAGCCCTGATCCCCTATTTAGGGTTTCCCCCAAATCTTTGTCTGCTATTGTGGCTTGTCGGAGGTTTTTTTTTGGTTTTTGGAGTGTTTTGGGACACTTATCCCCTAAACGGAGGCTTAAGTCTTAGGATTTGGATCGTAGTCAGAATTGTGCGAAGACAACTTTATAATGGATTTTCGTCATTTTTGTTATCTCCATTGGATGATTTTGGGCTTAAGGGCATGCCTGGATTGCGTTTTGGAGGTCTATAGCTTATTTAGGCTTGAAATGACAAAAGTTAAATTTTTGGATATTTTGACTGGTAGTGGACTTTTTGATATCGGCGTCCAAATCTGATTCTGGAAGTTGGACTAGTTCCGTAATGTTTAATATGATTTTTGGGCAAATGTTAAGATTAATCGGACATGGTTTGATAGGTTTCATCATAGGTTATGAAAATTTGAAGTTTCAAGTTCTTTAAGTTTGAATTGGAGGGTGATTCATGATTTTAGGTTGTTTGATGTTATTTGAGGTCTTGACTAAGTTCATTTTATCTTTTAGAATTGGTTGGTATATTTGGTTGAGGTCCCGAGGGCCTCTGGTGAGTTTCATATGCTTAACGGATCAAGTTGAGATTTGGGAGGAGTGGCTGAAGTGTGCTACATCTAGTGTAATCGCACATGCGCAAGATTAACCGCAAATGCGAGCACGCAGAAGCGAGCCATAGGGATCTAGTGCGGTTTAGGAGGATGAGCTCAGGGGTCATAGATGTGAGGTAATATTCCGCATCTGCGAGAATTGCAGATGAGACTATGGAATATAGGTGCGAAGAGAGACCGCAGAAGCGGACAAGTTTCCGCATGTGCGCACACGCATGTGCAACCACCTTATCACAGATGAGGGACTTGAGGTCATAAGTGGAGTCCGCACCTGCGAAGGTTTTTCCGCAAGTGCAGAACCGCAGATGCGCTGGACCCTCCTCACTAAAGTGAAATCACTAATAGGAAAGGTCTAAGTGCGAGGGTTTGATTTCATTCCCCATTTTTTGGCCTAGAGAGCTCAGATTTAGGTGAAATTTTGAGGTATTTTCGGAGGAAGTTTGTGGGTAAAGATTTATATCCCACTAATCTAAAATTGATTTCATCATTAAATTAGGGATTTGAGTTGGAAATTTGGGGGAAAATGGTAGAAACTTCATAAACTAAAATTTTGAGTTTTGGAAGGAGATTTGAGGTCAGATTCGAGTAATTCTTGTATGGTTAGACTCGTGAGTGAATGGGTGTTCATATTTTGTGAGTTTTACCCAATTCTGAGACGTGGCCAGTGGAGACTTTTTAGGGCAATTTTCTGATTTCTTGCTTTAGCTTTGATTCATTAGGTAGGTTAGTTTTTGTAGTTATACTTATGATATGTAATTGATTTTGGCTAGATTTGGGCCACTCGGAGTTGGATATTCATGGAAAGAGAATTGTTACAGATTGATTTGATCTTGATTTTAGGTAAGTGGCTTTCCTAACCTTGTGTGGGGGAACTCCCCGTAGGATTTGGTACTGTTTTGATATGTGAGCGATGTGTACGTGAAGTGACGAGTGCGTACATGGGCTATTTGTTGTAAAACTCCATTTTCATTAAGTAATAACCTATTTCACTTTAATTTAGCTACACTAGCATATCTAATTATGTTGTTTAGTTTAGAATATAGCATGTCAACGAATCTTAATTGCTTATTTGAACTCGATGTAGCATGCTAGTGAATTCCATGTATCTCCTTGACTTGTACTTAGTCTAAATTGTAATTTTTCATGTTGTAGCTGTTAAATTGTTTGAGTTGTGTATTTGCTTTTGGGACTACGGAACAGTATTTTGGTAGATCCCCCTGCATATTTACTTTGGGACTACAGAACGATATTTTCGAAGACCCCCATGTACATTTACGTTATCTCGGAAGATCCTCCATTTTTATCTTTGTGTACTGAGTTGTTGCCCGTCTATGATTTCATATGTTAAATTGCGATCCTTATTCTACTATGATATTTCATTTTGTCTTGTTTTTATTATATCTATACCAGTAAGGCCCTGACCTGACCTCACAACTGCTCCATCGAGGTTAGGCTTGGCACTTATTTGGTACCATTGTGGTGTCCTAATGCCATTTCTTGCAAATATTTTTATGTGTAGATTCAGGTACTGCTTATCAGCCCTATTATTAGTGAGTCGAGACAACTTTGGAGTGTTCAAGGTATATCTACCGCGTCCGCAGATCTTAGAGTCCCTTTCTACTCTTCTACATGTCAAACATTTCCTATATTTCCTTTTGTTAGACTCTGGAGTATAGGGATACTATTTTCTTTTTGTAGTTTGTGACTCATGATGTTCCGGGATTTGGGCTTACTATGTATTACTGAGTAGTTGGTTATTGTACATGCCAAGCGACATGGTATTCAACTATGTTGTTACAGTTGCAGTTAGTTAGTTGATTAATTTATGTTATCATTTCACTTTTTCTCAAATATTAAGCTTACCTAGTTGTAGAGACTAGGTATTGCCATGACGTTATACGGAGGGGAAATTAATTTGCTCGTGACAATCTCTCAGCCTATGTTTTCATCTTTACATTCTTGAGTTACTGTTTTAATTTTCTGTACCTATTGATATTTGGTTTTCTTTCGCCGTTTGTTAGTTATTTGAGGTCAGCTTCTACACGATGCATCTAAGTCCATGTTTGCCTCTACTGATAAAATTTGATAGTACTAAGTTTGCGAAGCTCTTCAAAATATTGAGGTATCGAAATTAATATATAAATTACTTTAGGCATCTTGTATTTTAAAATTTCTATTAAGCTATTGCGATGGTGGACTCTACTGTTTAGAAAATGATTTCAGGGTAATTTTAAGTGGTCGATTTAGCTTCATTTCATAATCAATGGACAATTATTTCCTTGGTGGAACTAAGAAAGTAGACGTGCTATACTTAGAGCATATGCATACAAATGTTGCTTTTCATGACCAAAAGTGCTAGCCAACCCATAAACATAAAATAACAAACAGTAGTTGCTACAACATAGAAAGTATATAAGACTTGATTTCATAAAATTTCATGGAGTTCCATTCAAAACAAGAGGGCAAATTTTTAACAAGTTTGTATCTTATAAATACTTTTAGCTTTCGTAGATTGATAGAAAATCTCTTACATATTCTGTTGTATTCATAATCTTCTTTATATTTTGCTTTGCCGATTCATGAAATCCATCCAAGAAGTTGGGAAGGGGAATGAGTGAAATTGTTGTGATAAAGAAAGATCTATAGGCACTTGAATATGAACAACATGTAAAACGAGACCACCATGGACAGGTAATGAACTTTTGTCGACAAACATAGGCAGTATGAAAGGTTGAAGTACACCTTAGTTAGGAGTAATTTCAACATAGTTCAAAGAATTCTTCAGTTAAAGAAAAATAAACAATGTCCATAAAATAGACGATTAAGTGAAATATAGCTTTTAGATGCATTCATTTCAATCATTTATTAGGTGAAAGTGTACTCGTATGTTGCAGTCATATACTTGTTCCAACTCTTCAAGATTCTCAACATAACTTAAGAGCTCTTTTTTGTGTGATGACCCAAAGGGTCATCACCGGTTTTCTCTTTCATTCCACACCTCCGAGGCCTTGAAAACCTCATTTTTACTTGCCTCGATTTGCGTGTGTAGTCCGAGTGCGTAGCCGGAAAGATTATATGTTAAACTCTATGAAAATTTTCAAAATGTGGCTTTAAAATGATTAAAGTTGACTTCAGTCAATATTTTTGGTAAACGGACCCGGACCCATGATTTGACGATCTCGAAGGGTCTGTAGAAAAATATGGGACTCGGGCATGTGCCCGGAGTCAAATTCCGAGGTCTAGAACCCGAGAAAAGAATTTTTCTGTGAAATTATTTTTTTGAAATAATTAATAAAAATGGAAATGAAAATTGATTAAAAGATTGAGGTATCGGGTTCGTATTTTGGTTCCGGCGCCCGATACAAGTCTTATTTATGGGTTAAGCGCTTCCTATGAAATCTGGTCGAAATCGGATATCATTTGACATGTTTCGGACCTAAATATCAAAAAAATGAAAGTTTGTGAAGTTGATGAAAAAGTGATGATTTTGAGGTTTGATTCCTCGTTTATGATGTTATTTTGGCGATTTGATCGCACGGTTAAGTTCGTAGGATATATTTGAGTCAGTGTGCATAATTGGTTTGGAGCCCTGAGGGCTCGGGTGAGTTTTGGATTGGTGTCAGGGGGGTTTTGCACTTAGGAAAATTTGTAGAAAATCGGCAGCAGGGGCACAGGCCATTTCTTCTACGCGATCGCGACACACCTTCCGTGATCGCATTGCTCCAGCTTTTCCTTCTTCGCGATTGCATACCACCACTCGCAATCGCGTAGCTTTGCAGGTTCCTTCTTCATGATTGCATACCCCCACTCGCGGTTGCGTAAGCCATTTTCTGGACCCCTATCAATTTCTTCTCCGCATTCGCGATACCCTTCTCGCGATCGCAGTGCACACAGGCATTACCCTATGCGATCGCAATCCCTTTCGTGCGATTGCATAGATTAATTTTTCGCCCAGTCTCAGTTACGCTACGCGATCGAATGCCTTTCTCCGTGATCGTGTAGGGAATTTTTTCCCATTAATTTTCAAAGCTCAAAACATAACAGAAACGGGATTTTTATCACATTTCTCAAACTCTCTCTTCTCCACAGCTTCTAGGCGATTTTTGGAGCGATTCTTCACCAAAGATTCTTGGGTAAGTATTGTCTAACTTGTTTTCCTTCAATTTCCTTCATAATTCATCAAATTCCTAAGCCTAAACATGTGAAAATAGGTAGAAAAATTAGAGAAATGGGTAGACTTAGGGTTTTAAAAGATTTCGTGAATTAGACCTCGTTTTGGGGACGAACTTGAGAACAAATTATATATTCGGGCTCGTGGATAAGTGGGTGAATTTATTTTGGTTCGAACCTCGTGTTTTGACCAAGCGGGCCCGGAGTCGATTCTTAGATTTTTGAGCAGAATGTTTTAGAAAATATATTTAGCCAGTTGGATTGGATTGTTGAGTATTATTGATGATACTAAATTAATTGTGTATAGATACGATTGAATTGGAGCCAAATTTGAAAGGAAAGGCGTTTCCTAAGGATTGAGTTGGCCATAAACCTTCGAGGTAAGTCTTTGATCTAATTTTGGCTTGAGGGAACATGATTAGAGTACTATTTGTTAATTGCTAAATGTTGAGTACGGTATATAGGCATGGTGACGAGTATCTATACACCGGTATCTAGCATGACCGTGAGTCGTTATTCGTGCTTATTTGGGATTCTGTAGCGACTCATCCTTGTTTAATTGATGGTTTCGATACAATGTGAATAGTATGAAGAGAAAATATGATTTTTAAACTCCTTGGAGCATTGGCTCAAATTATGACATGGTTAAGAAGTAAGAAATGAACAAAAGAGAAAGAGGTGTAATTATTCCCTTGCCGGGAAGTGTAAGTTATTATTGTTGCTCCCTTGCCGGGAATTTACTATTTATTTGTATTCTCCCTTGCCGGGATAGTGGTATTGATATTTGTTCCCTTGCCGGGAAACCTTTATACATGTTATGAATTGGGATCGTGTGGCACGCCGACCACTTATATAATATGAATTAGGATCGTGTGGCAAGCCGACCACTTATATAATATGAATTGGGATCGTGTGGCAAGCCAACCATTTATATAATATGAATTGGGATCGTGTGACACGCCGACCACTTATATAATATGAATTGGGATTGTGTGGCACGCCGACCACTATTTAATATGAATTGGGATCGTATGGCTTACCGACCACTTATATAATATGAATTTGAATCGTGTGGCACGCCGACCACTTATATGTTATGAATTGGGATTGTGTGGCACACTGACCACGTATTCTATGTTAGAAGAGATCAGTTTTTAGTTTTTACTTGTTTATTCCTACCGTTCTATTTTATCTGTTACCCCCAGAAGCATGTTCCCCTCCCAGTCTTAATCATTTCTTTCCGCTGTTATTTTTGTAGTACTTGTACATATATATCAAACAGGTTCATTGGTAGTCCTATCTAGCCTCGTCACTACTTCATCGGGGTTAGGCCAGGCACTTACCAGCACATGGGGTCAGTTGTGCTGATGCTACACTCTGTACATTTTTTTGCACAGATCATAGTACCGGAGCAGGAGCTTTTGGACCGCAGTAGGAGCGTTGGGAGCTTACTTTAGTCCGGAGATTTCCGAGGTAGCTTTGCTGGCGTCTGCATGGCCTCGAGTCTCCCTTATCTCTGTTTTTTGTTTGATTACCTTGCTATCGGATCAAACAGTACTGTATTTTTATTCAGACTTTGTATTTAGTATTCGGTAGAAGTTCGTGAGTTAGTGACACCAGATATGGGTAGAGGTGTATTTGGACTTCCGCTTTTATATTAATTGCCTCGTTCTTCTTTATATTGTTAATGTTGTTGAGAAAAGTATTAAATTAATTGGCTTGCCTAGCTGCTATTAGTAGGCGTCATCATGACTCCCAAGGGAGGGAAAATCCGGGTCGTGACAAGTTGGTATCAGAGCACTAGGTCACATAGGTGTCGCTACTCACGGACAAACTTGGTAGAGTCTGAGGGATCATTACGGAGATGTCTGTATTTATTCCCCAGAGGCTACGGAGTTAGGAAAAATTTCACTTTAGTTCTTTCTTGTCGTGCGAATCTGTTACTCAATTACTAATTGTCTTTCCACTTTGTTCTTTCGCAGATGGAGAGAACACGTGCTTCCTCTTCTACCGTGCAGCACCCCGAGCCCCCAGCAGTAGTTCCTACGAGGGGCAGAGGCTGAGGCCGTGCCAGAGGCTGAGGCAGGGGCAGAGCTCAGCCCCAGGAAGCAGTCCCAGAGGTGGAACCTCATATTGATTATGATGAGGAGGTTCCAGCCCCAGCGGCTGCGGTAGGCCCAGCTCAGGTCCCAGGGGGGTTCATGGTCACCCCAGATCTTCAGGACGCTTTGGTCAGACTGGCAGGCTTTGTGGATAGCGTCACTAGAGCGGGTTTGCTTTCAGTAGCACCAGCCACTTCTCAGGCTGGAGGAGGAGTTCAAACTCCTGCTACACGTACTCCGGAGCAGGTAGCTCCCCAGGCTCATGTTCCAGTAGTTCAGCTAGCTGTGGCAGTTCAGCAAGGTATTATGACACAGGCCGGCGATGGAGCGGCTATGTCTTCAGATGCTTTGTGGAGGCTTGATAGGTTCTCCATGCTCTTCACCACCACCTTCAGTGGTACTTCTTTAGAGGATCCACAAGATTTCTTATTTAGCTTCCATGAGATCCTTCGGACTATGGGTATTGTGGAGACCAATGGGGTCGACTTCGACACTTTTCGACTAGCACGATCCGCCAAGACTTAGTGGAGGGACTATTGTTTATCCAGACTAGCAGGGTCGCCATCACTGACTTGGGACCAGTTTGTAGAGTTGTTTTTGGAAATGTTTCTCCTAATTACTCAGCAAGTGGCTCTTCGTAGGCAATTCGAGCGCCTCCAGTAGGGCTCTATGACAGTCACTCAGTATGAAACCCGGTTCATTGATCTAGCACGCCATGCTATTATTATACTCTCCACAGAGCGAGAGAGGGTGTGAAGGTTTATTGATGGATTGATTTAGCCGATCCGTCTCCAGATGGCTATGGGAGCCAGTAGTGAGATTTCTTTTCAGGAGGCGGCCAATGCGGTCCGTAGAGTTAAGATGGCTCTTGCACGGGGAGATGGTCATAGGTCAGATAAGAGGCCCCATCATGCAGGTAGGTTCAGTGGTACCTCGTCTGGAGGTGGGGATTCTTATGGTAGGGGCCATAATCTGAGGCCCTTTTAGTCAGCCCTACAAGCCTCACATGGTACTTTAGGTGATCGTGGCTCTCAACCGCAGTCTTCTGACCAACAGCTTTTCAGTTCACCATCAGCACCTATCAGCGTACCACCACTCTATTATTCTCAACAGCCGAGGGCCTATTACACGTATGGCGACACAAGACATATTTCCAGGGATTGCCCTCGAGCTTCTGACATCTCTCAGCAGCAGGGTCCTCGCCCTATGATTCAGGCATCATGTGATCCCCAGGCCGTCCAACCAGCCAGAGGTAGGGGTAGAGGCCATAAAGGTAGAGGTAGGGATCATAGAGGTGGAGCTCGGACCGCCAGAGGTAGAGGCCAACCAGCAGCCGATCGTCCTAGAGATATGGTTCAGGGAGGTGGGGCCCAGCCCCGGTGTTATGCTCTTCCAGCCAGGCCAGAGGCTGAGTCTTCAGATGCAGTTATTATAGGTACTATTCTGGTCTGTGATAGGGATGTTTCAGTGCTATTTGACCCTGGGTCTATGTATTCATATGTGTCGTCCTATTTTGCACCCTACCTGGTTATGCCTAGTGATGCTTTGGGTATTCCTGTTCATGTATCTACACCAGTGGGTGATTGTATAGTGGTCGACCGAGTTCATCATTCTTGTGTGGTAGTGTTTGAGGGTCTTGAGACCTGTGTTGATTTATTGCTCTTAGACATGGTGGATTTCGACATTATATTACGAATGGATTGGTTGTCCCCATATCATGTTATCTTGGATTGTCACGCCAGGACCGTGACTTTGGCTTTTCCAAATTTGCCTCGATTAGAGTGGAGAGGGACCCCAGGTCATACCACCCGCAGGGTTATTTGATATGTGAAGGTTCAACGCAGGGTCGAAAAGGGGTGTTTAGCTTATCTGGCATATGTTCGTGATTCCAGTGCAGAGGTCCTTTCTATTGAATATGTTCCTATTGTTCGGGAGTTCCCCGAGGTTTTCCCTTCAGACCTGCCAGGTATGCCGCCCGACAGGGATATTTCTGTATTGATTTGGCTCCGGGCACTCAGCCCATTTCCACTCCGTTGTATCGCATGGCACCACCAGAGTTGAAGGAGTTAAAGGACCAGTTGCAAGACTTGCTAGAGAAGGGTTTTATCAGACCTAGTGTTTCTCCTAGGGGTGCGTCAGTGTTATTTGTGAAGAAAAAAGGATGGGTCGATGAGGATGTGCATTGATTGCCAGCAATTGAACAAAGTGACAATCAAGAACAAGTATCCACTACCGAGGATTGATGATTTGTTTGACCAGCTTCAGGGTGCAAAGGTGTTCTCAAAGATAGACTTGAGATCTGGCTACCATCAGCTGAGGATTAGGGCGTCTGATGTCCCTAAGACAGCATTCCGCATTCAGTATGGGCATTATGAGTTTTTGGTCATGTCATTTGGGTTGACCAATGCCCCAACAGCATTTATGGAATTGATGAACTGAGTGTTCAGGCCTTACTTGGACTTGTTCGTGATAGTCTTTATTGATGATATTCTGGTGTACTCTCGCAGCCAAGAGGAGCATGAGCAGCACCTCAGAGTGGTTCTTCAGACTCTGGAGGATAGTCAGTTATACGTTAAGTTCTCGAAGTGTGTGTTCTGGTTGAGTTCGGTTGCATTTCTAGGTCACGTCGTATCAGCAGAGGGTATTCAGGTGGACCCGAAGAAGATTGAGGCACTCAAGAACTAGCCTCGACCTGCATCAGCTACTAAGATTCGAAGTTTCTTGGGGTTAGCAGGTTATTACTATCGATTCGTGGAGAGATTTTCATCTATTGCAGCCCTGATGACCAGATTGACGCAGAAGGGTGCCCAGTTTAGATGGTCAGATGAGTGTAAGGCGAGCTTTCAGAAGCTCAAGACAACTCTGACTACGGCACCAATATTGGTTTTGCCCACAGGCTCAGGGCCTTATACAGTTTATTGTGATGCTTCCCGTATTGGGTTGGTGCAGTATTGATGTAGGATGGTAGAATCATTGCCCATGCTTCAAGGCAGTTGAAGATCAACGAGAAGAATTATCCGATTCATGATCTAGAGTTGGATACCATTTTTCAGTCTTTGAAGATTATGGGGCATTATATATATGGTGTGATGTGTGAGGTGTACACGGATCACAAGAGTCTTCAGTACCTGTTAAAGCAAAAAGAGTTGAATTTGAGGTAGATGAGGTGGTTGGAGTTGTTGAAAGACTATGATATTACTATTTTGTACCACCCGGGGAGAGCCAATGTGGTGTCCAATGCATTGAGTAGGAAGTCCGCCAGCTTGGGCAGTCTTGCTTATGTTCCGTCAGCCAGAGACCGCTTGCTTTAGATATTCAGTCCATGGCCAATCGATTTTTGAGGTTGGACATTTCTGAGCCTAGCAAAGTGCTAGATTGCACGGTCGCTCGTTCTTCATTATTGGAGCGTATCCGTGATCGGTAGTTTGATGATCATCATTTGTGTGTCCTGAGAGACACGGTTCAGCGTGGAGGTGCCACGAAGGTGACCTTATATGATGATGGTGTTTTGAGGTTGCAGGGGCGATTTTATGTGCCCAATGTCGATGGTATTCGAGAGTTGATCTTAGTGGAACCCATAGTTCTCGGTATTCTATTTACCCGGGCGCCGCGAAGATGTATCAGGATCCGAGGCAGCCCTATTGGTGGCCTAGCATGAAGAAGGATATAGTTGCATATGTGGCTCGATGTTTGAATTGTCAGCAGGTTAAGTAGGAGCATTAGAGTCCTAGTGGTTTGTTTTAGAGGATTGAGCTTCCCGAGTAGAAGTGGGAGAGGATTACCATGGATTTCGTTACTAGAATTCTGATGACTCGGAAGAAGTTTGATGCAGGTTAGGTCATTGTTGATAGGCTGACCAAGTCAGCGCATTTTGTTCCTGTTGCAGCCACCTATCCATCCGAGAGGTTAGCTAAGATCTACATCAGAGAGATTGTTCGACTTTGTGGTGTGCCGACATCTATCATTTTGGACGGGGGTATGCAGTTTACCTCGCGCTTTTGGAGAGCAGTTCAGCGAGAGTTGGGCACACGGGTTGAGTTGAGCATGACATTTCATCCCCAGACGGACGGTCATTCCGAGCGGACTATTCAGATTTTGAAGAATATGCTCTGATCTTATGTTATTGATTTTAGAGGTTCATGAGATCAGTTCTTGCCTTTACCGGAGTTTGCTTACAACAACAGCTACAAGTTGAGCATTCATATGGCTCCTTATGAGGCTTTATATGGTAGGCGGTGTCGGTATTCGGTTGGATGGTCTGAGCAGTGAGAGGCTCGGTTGATAGGTACTGATTTAGTTTAGGAGGCCTTAGACAAGGTCAAGATCATTCAGGACAGGCTTCGTTCGGCTCAGTCGCGGCAAAAGAGTGATGCAGATCGTAAGGTCCGGGATGTATCCTTCATGGTTGGTGAGCGGGTCTTTCTCCGAATGTCCGTTATAAAGGGCGTGATGAGATTTGGGAAGAAGGAAAGCTTAGCCCTAGGTTCATTGGCCCATTTGACATCATTGATCGAGTGGGAGAGGTCGCGTATAGACTTGCCTTGCCACCCAGCTTGTCAGCCGTGCATCCAGTGTTTCATGTGTCCATGCTTCGGAGGTATCACGGCGATCCATCTTACGTGTTAGATTTTAGCACTGTCTAGTTGGACAAGGATCTGTCTTACGAGGAGGAGCCGGTAGCTATTCAAGACTAGCAGGTTCGACAGTTGAGGTCGAAGAGTTTTCCTTCAGTGCGTGTCTAGTGCAGAGGTCAGCCTCCTGAGGCATCGACTTGGGAGTCCGAGTCTGATATGCGGAGCTATTGTCCTCATCTATTTCCCGACTCAGGTACTTCTTTCTTTTGTCCGTTCGAGGACGAACTGTTGTTTTAGAAGTGGAGAATGTGACGATCCAAAGGATCATTACCGGTTTTCTTTTTTATTCCGCACTTTTGAGGCCTTGAAAACCTCATTTTTAAATTCCTCAATTTGCGTGCGCAGTCCGGGCACGTAGCCGAAAAGATTATATGTTAAACTCTGTGAAAATTTTCAAAATGTGGCTTTAAAATGATTAAAGTTGACTTCGGTCAACATTTTTGGTAAACGGACCCGGACCCGTGATTTGACGGTCCCGGAGGGTCCGTAGAAAAATATGGGACTCGGGCATGTGGCCGGAGTCAAATTCCGAGGTCTAGAGCCCGAAAAAAGTATTTTTCTGTGAAATTGTTTTTCTGAAATTATTAAGGAAAATGAAAATGAAAATTGATTAAAAGACTGCGGTATCGGACTCGTATTTTGGTTCTGACACCCGATATAAGTCTTATATATGGGTTAAGCGCTTCTTGTGAAATTTGGTCGAAATCGGACATCATTGACATGTTTCTATCACGACCCAACTTCCAAACCCGGTCGTGATGGCGCCTCTCGTGAAGACAAGGCTAGCCAACTAACCAAATCATCTCTTTAACAATTATTAAACATAAATGAATAGGTAAATACAACTTAATGATAACAATAACCAGTATTTACAACCCGACCGGGGTGTCACAAGTCACGAGCATCTAAAGAAAACCTGAACACAACTAGAGGGCCAATAATATGCAAGAGATAAATTCCGAAATTCTAAAGACAACGTCCGGTGCCGCGAACGCTGGAGGTCACCTTGCTCAGCTTTAATAGTAATACCTTCAATCAGCTAATAACCCGCTACAGGGTGAACAATACATGCAACTGCAAGCGAGGTGCAGGGAGTAAAGTGAGTACTCCAACTCAGTGAGTAATAAGAGTAAATAATAACTGAGCGGCAAGAAATCACGTAAGAGCACTCCATCATGCTATATAGGATAGTACAACCCTTAGAGAAAATGGTAAAACCGTGAAAAAATCCTTTAGAAATATTTGGTTCAGTTAAAAACCTCTTTTGAAAATATCCCCTTCCAACAGTTAAGCAAATAAATGCATAATCAGATGGTGCAAGTCCGCACATAAGTCAGCCCCTAGGGCACAACACTCCATGAACAAATAACACCAGGGTATCTGGTAACAGTGCAAGAAATAGCATGGATGCCAATGATATGAGAGTGCTGAATGTCATGCCACGTAGTACAAACAGGAACCAATGCATGAATGCAATGCAATGCAAATGACCGCTGCGGCGCGCAGCCCGATCCATTTGGGTACCCTCGCTCACTGTGGGGGTTAAGATTTCGGAGGGGCTCCTACAGCCCAAGCAAAATATCAATGATATCAATGTCACACCGCTGCGACGCACAACGCGATCCATCCTCAGTCCAGAAATGCACATATAACACTACTGCGGTGCGCAGCCCGATCCATGCTCAATCCAGAAATGCACATAAGCCACTAAGGCAATCTTCAAGTAACAGTTCTCAGTTCAAAACGTCAGTAAGATATCATTTAAGTTTTCAAATCATGAAAAATGGCCGAATTTGCAAAACAGCATTAAAACCCTAGACCGAGATCAAATAGTATGCAAAAATAATGCAAAAATAGTGATATCGATCCCCGAAGGTTTCACATAGTTGGCACGAAGCCCAAATATGGCAATCAATCCAAATTATGATGATAACAAGTAGTTTCAGTCAAATATGTAACACTTTCATCAACCGGGACGAACCAAGTCGCGATCCCCAACGGTGCTCTATCCCACGCTCGCTATCCGGCGTGCAAGTCGCCTCAATACAGCACTATGATGTGCAAATCCGGGGTTTCAAACCCTCAGGATATCATTTACAAGTATTACTCCCCTCGAACCGGTGAAATCTCTATCTCGCGACACCCTTGCCCCTCAAATCGGCCTCCACGCGCGTCGAATCTATCCGAAAACTGAGCGAATGCATCACAATATGCTAATGGAACAATACCCAATCGAAAACAATCAAAAAATAGCAAAAATCTCGAAACTAGCAAAACTCGAGCTCCGGGCCCACTTCTCGAAAAATTACAAAATTCACTTTACCGGATTCCTCGTCTTGCTACGAGTCCATACATATCAAATTTACCAAAATCGGGGTTCATTTGACCCTCTAAATTCCATATTTAAATCTCAAAATCTCAAGCCCTAATTCATCAATTTTAGGCTTAATTTCATGAATTTCTAGGTTAATTTCACATAATAATCATGTATTTAACTTGGAAATAAGTAGAAACATCTCACCTTTGATGCTTCATGAAATCCCCCTTGAAATTCTCTCCAAAATCATCCAAGCCAAATGAAAGAAATGAAAGAAATAAGCCAAATCCGTGTTTAAACAATCTGCCCGTGCTTCGTCAAGTTGTACCTTGCACTTGTGCTATACAAGTTGTACATCCTATTAAAATTTTCCCTTATCGGACACCTTCTGTTTAAACACCCATACCGTCTTGTATAAATATCCAAATGACAAACGGTTTGAAGATTTAGAAACTAAACTCGAAGATCTTTAATTTGATAGGTTGTACGGCACATAACTCTTTATATATTCCGATATATAAGCTTCTAAAGTGCATCAGAAAATTCTGCCAAATTGCTCCACCAGCCATATTCGATCCATCTTAACTTCCTGATAGAATATCCAAATCATGAATGGTTTAACTTTCTGAAACCTAGAATTAAAGTGCTACAACTTTCTGATTCCTTATAGATTGCAAGATTTGAGCTTCTGCAATGGACTTCTCGCACCAGAAAATTTCTGGTGCACAGCTGAAGCAAAAGAAAAATCTGCAATTTTTTAAAGATGAAATAGTCCGTTTAACCACCCAAAACTCACCCGAGGCCACTGGGACCACAACCAAACATCCCAACATATTCCATAACATCATTCAAACTTGTTCCAACCTTCGGAACGCTCAAAACAACATCACAATACCAAATTCGCATCTGATTCGAGCCTATGAACTTTAAAACATCTAACTTCCACATTCGATGCCGAAACACGTCAAAACTAGTCCGAATGACCTCAAATTTTGCCGACAAGTCTAAAATGATGAAGCTACATCAACTCTTGAAATTCCATTCCTACCCTCGAATTAAAATCTCAACTATCAACCGGAATTCGCCAAAATACTAACTTTGCCAATTCAAGCTTAATTCTATACCGGTCATCACAAAAATATTCCGGACACACTCCTAAGTCCCAAATCACTTAACAAAGCTATTTGAACCATAAAATTCGCATTTCGAGCCGTCTAACACATAAGTCAATATCCAGTTGACTTTTCCAACTTAAGCTTCCTTAAAAAAGACTAAGTGTCTCAAACCTTACCAAAATCATTCCGGAATGACTTCAAATTTTGCACACAAGTCACATTCGACATTACGGACTTGCCCAACTTTCGGAATTGCATTCCGACCACGATATCAAAATTTCCACTTCCTGTCGAATTTTCTCAAAAACCTTCAAATTTCTATATTTAGCCAAATGACTTCAAAATGACCTCCGGACATCCGAATTCACTTTCGATCGCGCTCCCAACTCTAGAATCACCATACGGAGATATTTCCAGACTCGGAATCCCAAACGGACATCTATAACACTAAAATGCCTTCCTACCTAAATTTATGAAATTCTTCTAAAATACTAACTTCAACAATATACGCCGAAATGCTCACGGTTTATCCATAACCAAATCCGGACATACGCCCAAGTCTGAAATCATCATACGAACCTGCTGGAACTTTCAGATAACAATTCCGAGGTCGTTTGCTCAAAATTCCAATCTTAGCCATTTTCTTCAACTTAAGGCTGTCGCAATGAAAATTTTCTTCCAATTTGACTCCGATATTCCTGAAATTCAACTCTGACCATACGCACAAGTCAATATACCTGAAATGAAGTTATTCATGACTTCCAACTGCTGAACAACGCGCTAGTGCTCAAAACGACCGATCGGGTCATTACATTCTCCCCCACTTAAATAGAAGTTCGTCCTTGAACGTTCCAAGAATTGCTCTTAAGTTATCTAAAATCACTGTTTAACACCTCGTGCACCTGCCCGTGCTACCACAGCTCATATGGACACATTAGTTTGATCAAATCTGCAGATATCCTCTTTTATCCATACAATAAGCTCAAAACCTAATTCCAACACCTGAAATTCTCTGCCAGACATGTTCCCTGTATATAAACACTGTATCAACTACCACACGAGGTACCAGAACACGACTACGTACCTTTGTTGAATTAGCACCATGCATCGCATAATTCACCATCTAACCACAATGACACTCCATGAACCTTAATAGCCAAAATTCCACGACTCTGATACTCCCAATGCATATTATGATATAACTATACATTCTGTTATAATGCTGATGATACAACCACAACGGAGGAGACGTGTAGAAATTTCTAACCAATTGCAGAGTTAACCCAACATTAATTCTCTCCCTTTTGACTAAAATCATCACCTCATTACTACCCAAATACTGGTAACTGCCCTGTAATATACCTCACATAATCCCACTGCAATGGTCCCCGATACCGATAGTCTCGCCTCACCTAGTACGAGCTGCTTAGACAACCAATCACGACAGATAATGACAAACGGTCTCACATGATGCAAAAATGCACCAATAGGCCATTACGCGAACAATATACATAAGGAAATGACTCAGGAATAAACTGCTCAACTCATACAACTAATATAGACTCTTCCCCAGAGAATAGGAATTTATCAAGCCGTTTCACAACACAAATGGCACAATCATAATATTACATGAATTGACGAACACGGAACAACATATGATATTCCAACACCCCTCCTTGAGGAGCGCTATACTGAAATGAATACATCTGAGTCACATGAATCCCATAATCCTATTTAAATCCATTCACCCACTTCAGGTCGATTCTGCTCGTACTGAACTAGGCTGATAGCTTTTCCTAGACCCGTAATAAGTCATTTATTCTCATAACACGCAAGAACTACCACCATAGCCGGGACAACACCCACAATCCACAACCAAATGAACAGAACGACTTCATATAGATCTTAGATATTCTTCCAACATTTCAACTTTCTTAAGTCCCCAAAATTTGACTAACTCC
>MU676281.1:139116-177961 GCA_026770625.1 Nicotiana glauca
ACAACACTAATCTCCGCATTACAAGCCCGACATTATCACAATGATATCTTGACATGAAACGCATCATTTGTATGATCATAACCACATTTCTGGTCTTAATAATTGTTCATAAATAATTCTATCATTATCAATAAATCTCATATTAACCACCATCTCATTTCAAATTTCCACAATACTGACAATAGAATGTGAGGCATGAAGACCTCATTATTACTTACTCGGATTAATGAGTCACATTTAACGTCACCTGGGAACTCATCTCATAAGCTAAAACTCAATGTTTACAGCACAAAAATGACTGAATATGAACATAAAATATACAAGAATTATCAAATCAACCTAATTGCATGACTCTCTTTTAATATTATCGTACGAATTAAACTTTACAAAGGGAAACTTTAAACTCATAAATATTTACCACAAGGAGCTTGTCCGTACATAACCTCCACCGTAGCTTGCAGCCCGATTTAAATATTTCACATTGTGCCAACTGCACTTTTCAATTTTCTTTCTTTCTTCTTCTCAATAAATTTCGTAAACATTTTTTTTTCATAGCACATAACGAACCCTCATACCGGTAGGGCATATAATTCATAAAAAAAAATGGAATCAGTTATTCGGAAACACATTAAACCCATTGTAGTGAATAATAAACATTACTTTAACCTTACCCCAAAATCCTTGGAGCCCAATTTCTAACATCCAGAATTCTTTTCAAGACCTGAATCTCACATACACACACTGTATAAGTCCGAACAAACTGTGTCAAGCCATAACAATAACCCTAGATATAATCGCATAACATACTACACAACTCGTATACTTGCAACACCATTCTCGATCACCATAACCACTTAAACCAACCAAGTACCAGTAGCAAACTCCACATTAAATAGGACCTCGCTCCAAAACCTTCGTACCCCATCAATAATGAAGAAATATACAGGAACTCACAATACACAACACGTTCCCCATACCGGTAGAAAATATTTGGTTTAAACCATGGTAGAAACCATCAAGAACACTTGAAAATCCATTTTCTCCTAATCAAGCTATCAGAACGAAATTCCTCTAATTCAACCAGGCCACACAGGTCATCAAACTCAAGAATATTGCCATATTACTACAGCTAGTTCATCAAAAATTCTTCACAAGCTTAGGTAACACAAACCATAAAATACCTCAATTCCACCACTAAGCTCACCTTCATTCTCGTGACAATCAACTCAACTTTCTCAATTAGAGTCAAATTCAAATCTCAACACATACACCCTGTTAGTAGAAAAGAAACTCTCTACTCAATATTATAAGGAACACACCTACGTAGATTATTCCGCATGAGATAACCCACCTGCTTTGCCTCCAATTAACATTTTTGTATACCTTCCACCGTCATACACATTACACAATCACTTAGTATTCCTGAGTCTAAACTCATACCGTAACATAAAATATACTTCACTTCAAACAGTAGATATAAAAAGATTCTTCACGCGCCCATAACTCTGGCTACATATCAAATCACAACAAGAAACGAATCACTTATCAGTTTATCTATTATCCAGTAGACTCCTTCATCACTACCAAGTCATATAGATACATCTCGCAGTACTAATATACTCATCACATGGATACCCAACTGCCATTCCGGCTAACAAGGACTATACTGAACATATAAGTTCAAAGCACTTGCTCACACAATTAGCACTTCAATGCTCAAGCTATAGGCAAGATCCGACCTCAAGTCCTCCAGACTGGCCCAACATACTCATGAAGATTACATCTCGCCCCTCGATCGGGGAATCACAAACCATCAAGGCACATGTAATACTGAGCGCTCATGTACACATACAGACGTGTGAAAGGAATTTCAAGAGTTATATCTCAAGCTGAATCAAGTACGCACGATAAGAATTCCAAGAATGTAATGTTTTCCTAAAGGTTCCGCAGCCTCTCGAGGATAAATACAGACGTCCCCGTACCGATCTGCGAGACTCTACTAACCCTGCTCATGACTCGTGAGACCTAGTAACCTAGGCTCTGATACCAACTTGTCACGACCCAATTTCCAAACCCGGTCGTGATGGCGCCTCTCGTGAAGACAAGGCCAGCCAACTAACCAAATCATCTTTTTAACAATTATTAAATATAAATGAATAGGTAAATATAACTTAATGACAATAATAACCAGTATTTACAACCCAACACAATCAGAGCGGGGTATCACAAGTCACGAGCATCTAAAGAAAACCTGAACACAACTACAGGGCCAATAATATGCAAGAGATAAATTCCGAAATTCTAAAGACAACGTCCGGTGCCGCGAACACTGGAGGTCCCCTTGCTCAGCTTCAATAGTAATACCTTCAATCAGCTAATAACCCGCTACAGGGTGAACAATACCTGTAACTGCAAGCGAGGTGCAGGGAGTAAAGTGAGTACTCCAACTCAATGAGTAATAAGAGTAAATAATAACTGAGTGGCAAGAAATCACGTAAGAGCACTCCATCATGCTATATAGGATAGTACAACCCTTAGAGAAAATGGTAAAACCGTGAAAAAATCCTTTAGAAATATCTGGTTCAGTTAAAAACCTCTTTTGAAAATATCCCCTTCCAACAGTTAAGCAAATGAATGCATAATCAGATGATGCAAGTCCGCACATAAGTCAACCCTTCGGGCACAACACTCCATGAACAAATAACACCAGGGGTATCTGGTAACAGTGCAAGAAATAGCATAGATGCCAATGATATGAGAGTGCTGAATGTCATGCCACGTAGTACAAACAGGAACCAATGCATGAATACAATGCAATGCAAATGATCGCTGCGGCACGCAGCCTGATCCATTTGGGTACCCGCGCTCACTGTGGGGATTCAGACTCTGGATGGGCTCCTACAACCCAAAAGCAATATCAATGATATCAATGTCACACCCGCTGCGGTGCACAGCCCGATCCATCCTCAGTCCAAAAATGCACATATAACACTGCTGTGGTGCGCAACCCGATCCATGCTTAATCCAGAAATGCACATAAGCCACTAGGGCAATATTCAAGTAACAGTTCTTAGATCAAAACGTCAGTAAGATATCATTTAAGTTTTCAAATCATGAAAAATGGCCAAATTTGCAAAACAGCATTAAAACCCTAGACCGAGATCAAATAGTATGCAAAAATAATGCAAAAACGGCGATATCAATCCCCGAAGGATTCACATAGTTGGCACGAAGCCCAAACATGGCAATCAGTCCAAATTATGATGATAACAAGTAGTTTCAGTCAAATATGTAACACTTTCATCAACCGGGACGAACCAAGTCACGATCCCCAATGGTGCTCTATCCCACGCTCGCTATCTGGCATGCAAGTCACCTCAATACAGCACTATGATGTGCAAATTCGTGGTTTCAAACCCTTAGGATATCATTTATAAGTATTACTCACCTCGAACCGGTGAAATCTCTATCTCATGACGCCCTTGCCCCTCAAATCGGCCTCCACGCGCGTCGAATCTATCCGAAATCAGAGCGAATGCATCACAATATGCCAATGGAATAATACCCAATCAAAAATAATCAAAAAATAGCAAAAATCTCGAAACTATCAAAACACGAGCTCCGGGCCCACTTCTCGAAAAATTACAAAATTCACATTACCGGATTTCTCGTCTCGCCACGAGTCCGTACATATAAAATTTACCAAAATCGGAGTCCATTTGACCCTCCAAATTCCATATTTACATCTCAAAATCCCAAGCCCTAGTTCATCAATTTTAGGCTTAATTCCATGAATTTCTAGGTTAATTTCACATAATAATCATTTATTTAACTTGGAAATAAGTAAAAACAAATCACCTTTGATGCTTCATGAAATCCCCCTTGAAATTCTCTCCAAAATCATCCAAGCCAAATGAAAGAAATGAAAGAAATAAGCCAAATCTGTGTTTAAAGAAAATGCCCATGCTTTGTCAAGTTGTACATTGCACTTGTGTTATACAAGTTGTACATCCTATTAAAATTTTCCCTTGTCGGATGCCTTCTGTTTAAACACCCATACCGTCTTGTATAAATTTCCAAATGACAAACGATTTGAAGATTTAGAAACTAGACTCGAAGATCTTTAATTTAATAGGTTGTACGGCATATAACTCTTTATATATTCCGAGATATGAGCTTCTAAAATGCATCAGAAAATTCTGCCAAATTGCTCCACTAGCCATTTTCGATCCCTCATAACTTCCTGATAGAATATCCAAATCTTAAATGGTTTAACTTTCTGAAAACTCGAATACAAGGGCTACAACTTTCATGTTTTACAACTTTTCTGATTCCTTATAGATTGCAAGATATGAGCGTCCGAATTGAACTTCTCGCACCAGAAAATTTCTGGTGCACAGCTGAAGCAAAAGAAAATTCTGCAATTTTTTTAAGATGAAATAGTCTGTTTAACCACCCAAAACTCACCCGAGGCCATTGGGACCTCAACCAAACATGCCAATAAATTCCATAACATCATTCAAATTTATTCCAACCTTCGGAACGCTCAAAACAACATCACAACACCAAATTTGCATCCGATTCAAGCCTATGATCTTTAAAACTTCTAACTTCCATATCCGATGTCGAAACACATCAAAACTAGTCCGAATGACCTCAAATTTTGCAGAAAAGTCCAAAATGACATAAAGAAGCTACAGCAACTCTCGAATTCCATTCCGACCCTCGGATAAAAATCTCACCTATCAACCGGAATTCGCCAAAATACTAACTTTGCCAATTCAAGCTTAATTCTACACCGGTCATCACAAAAATATTCCGGACACACTCCTGAGTCCCAAATCACCTAACACATCTATCTGAACCATAAAATTTGCATTTTGAGCCCTCTAACACATAAGTCAATATCCGGTTGACTTTTCCAACTTAAGCTTCCTTAAAAAGACTAAGTGTCTCAAACTTTACCAAAATCATTCCGAAATTACTTTAATTTTTGCACACAAGTCACATTTGACATTACGAACTTACCCCAACTTTCGGAATCACATTCCGACCCCGATATAAAAATTTCCACTTCCGGTCGAATTTTCTGAAAAACCTTCAAATTTCTATATTTAGCCAAATGACTTCAAAATGACCTCCGGACATCCGAATTCACTTCCGATCGCGCTTCCAACTCCAGAATCACCATGCGGAGCTATTCTCAGACTCGAAATCCCAAAACGGACTTCTATAAGACTGAAATGCCTTCCAACCTAAATTTATGAAATTCTTCTAAAATACTAATTGCAACAATATACGCTGAAATGCTCACAGGTTATCCATAACCAAATCTGAACATACGCTGAAGTCCAAAATCATCATACGAACCTGCTGGAACATTCAGATCCCGATTCCGAGGCCGTTTGCTCAAAATTCCAATCTTAGCCATTTTCTTCAACTTAAGGATGCCGCAATGAAAATTTTCTTTCCAATTTGACTCCGATATTCCCGAAATTCAACTCTGACCATATGCATAAGTCAATATACCTAAAATGAAGTTGTTCATAACTTTCAACTGCTGAACGACGCGCTAGACCTCAAAACGACCGATCGGGTCGTTACAGTTTCGGACCTAAATATCAAAAAAATGAAAGTTTATGAAGTTGATGAAAAAGTGATGATTTTGAGGTTTGATTCCTCATTTACGATGTTATTTTGGCAATTTTATCACACGGTGAAGTTCGTAGGATATTTTTGAGTCAGTATGCATATTTGGTTTGGAGCTCTGAGGGCTCGGGTAAGTTTTGGATAGGTGTCAGGGTGGTTTTCGACTTATGAAAATTTGCATAAAATCTGCAGCAGGTGCACAGGCCATTTCTTCTACACGATCGTGACACACCTTTCGCGATCGCAGTGCTCCAACTTTTCCTTCTTTGCGATCGCGTATCACCACTCGCGATCGCGTAGCTTTGCAGGTTCCTTCTTTGCAATCGCGTACCCCCTCTCGCGGTCGCGTAAGCCATTTTCTGGACCCCCATCAATTTCTTCTCCACATTCACGATACCCTTCCTGCAATCGCAGTGCACACAGGCATTACCCTATGTGATCCCAACCCCTTTCATGCGATCGCGTAGATCAATTTTTCGCCCAGTCTCAGTTACTCAACGCGATCGCATGCCTTTCTCCGCGGTCACGTAGGGCATTTTTTCCCGGTGATTTTTAAAGATCAAAACAGAACAGAAACGGGATTTTCATCCCATTTCTCAAACTCTCTCTTCTCCACAGCTTCTAGGTGATTTTTGGAGTGATTCTTCAGCAAAGATTCTTGGGTAAGTATTGTTTAGCTTGTTTTCCTTTAATTTCCTTCATCATTCATCAAATTCCTAAGCCTAAACTTGTGAAAATAGGTAGAAAAATTAGAGAAATGGGTAGAGTTAGGGTTTTCAAAGATTTCGTGAATTAGACCTTGTTTTGGGGTCGAACTTGAGAACAAATTATATATTCGGGCTCGTGGATGAGTGGGTGAATTTATTTTGGTTTGAACCTCGTGTTTTGACCAAGCGGGCCCGGGGTTGATTCTTAGATTTTTGAGCAGAATGTTTTAGAAAATATATTTAGCCAATTGGATTGGATTATTGAGTACTATTGATGATATTAAATTAATTATGTAGAGATACGATTGAATTGGAGCCAAATTTGAAAGGAAAGGCATTTATTAAGGATTGAGTTGGCCATAAACCTTCGAGGTAAGTGTTTGATCTAATTTTGGCTTGAGGGAATAGGATTATAGTACTATTTGTTAATTGCTAAATGTTGAGTACGGTGTATAGGCATGGTGACGAGTATCTATACACCGGTGTCTAGCATGATCGTGAGTCCCTATTTGTGCTTATTTGGGATTCTGTAGCGACTCATCCTTGTTTAATTGATGGTTTCGATACAATGTGAATAGTATGAAGAGAAAATATGATTTGTAAATCCTTGGAGCGTTGGCTCAAATTATGACATGGTTAAGAAGTAAGAAATGAACAAAAGAGAAAGAGGTGTAATTATTTTCTTGCTGGGAAGTGTAAGTTATTATTATTGCTCCCTTGCCAGGAATTTACTATTTATTTGTGTTCTCCCTTGCCGGAATAGTGGTATTGATACTTGTTCCCTTGCCGGGAAACCTTTATACATGTTATGAATTGGGATCATGTGGCATGCCGACCACTTATATAATATGAATTGGGATCGTGTGGCAAGCCGACCACTTATATAATATGAATTGGGATCGTGTGGCAAGCCGACCACTTATATAATATGAATTAGGATCGTGTGGCACGCCGACCACTTATATAATATGAATTGGGATCGTGTGGCACGTCGACCACTTATTTAATATGAATTGGGATCGTGTGGCACACCGACCACTTATATAATATGAATTTGAATTGTGTGGCATGCAGACCACTATATGTTATGAATTGGGAATGTGTGGCACGCCGACCACTTATACGTTACGAATTGGGATTGTGTGGCACGCCGATCACTTATATGTTATGAATTGGGATCGTGTGGCACGCCGACCATGTATTCTGTGTTAGAAGAGATCAGTTGTAGTTTTTCCTTGTTTATTCCTATCTTTCTATTTTATCTATTATTCAGAAGCATGTTCCCCTCCCAGTCTTAATCATTTCTTTCCACTGTTATTTTTGTAGTACTTGTACATATATATCTGCACAAGTTGGTTGGTAGTCCTGTCTAGCCTCGTCACTATTTCGTCGAGGTTAGTCCAAGAACTTACTATCATATGGGGTCGATTGTGCTGATGCTACACTCTGTGCATCTTTTTGCACAGATCATAGTGCCGGAGCAGGAGCTTTTTGACCGCAGTAGGAGCGTTGGGAGCTTACTTCAGTCTAGAGATTTTCGAGGTAGCTTTGCTGGCGTCCGCATGGCCTAGAGTCTCCCTTATCTCCGTTTTTCGTTTGATTACCTTGTTATCGGATCAAACAGTACTTTATTTTTTTTTTTTCAAACTTTGTATTTAGCATTCTATAGAAGTTCGTGAGTTAATGACACCAGATCTGGGTAGAGGTGTATTTGGACTTTCGCTTTTATATTAATTGCCTCGTTCTTCTTTATATTGTTAATGTTGTCGAGAGAAGTATTAAATTAATTGGCTTGCCTAGCTCCTATTAGTAGGCTCCATCACGACTCCTGAGAGTGGAAAACTCCGAGTCGTGACATTTTGTTTATCAACATCTTTTTAATAGCTGATATGCCTTAAAAGAGTTGAAAATAGTAACTTTCTGTATATTCAATATTGGAATTATTAAACCTCGGTAGGTTAGTCGATAGTAATGTCAAAGACTCAAATACCATATTGATTGAATAAATACTATTGCAAGGTAAATCAGGACTTATATAATATTGTCTATGATCAAATTATTCATAATGATTTCCCATAGGTACTCTGCTTGTGCAATTGATAGAAAACACTACTATCGGCTATATATCCCCACATTTTGAAGCTAAAGATAGTTAAGGAAGGTTGTTTTATGGTGTGAGGATATTGTAGATGGATTTCTGGCTTGAAATTCATTACGGGGTAGAGGAATTTCTATTATGGAGGAATGTAGTCGAATTTTTCATATAAGTGCTTGATGAAATGCCTTAAAGAACTTTATTGTTCTTTCTAGTAACGGCTTGGTTTGTTTGTGTTGCTATAGATTGAGGTGGTTTAAGTAGCAGAACTTTATAGGAACTCTAATAAAAAGCTTAATCAAGGTATGTTGACTGAACACCCTTTATAGAATCGAAATCCACGAGTTCCTCATAAGTTCCAAATGTGGTTTGTTCAAACTCCAATTCCCACTATTTCAAATTGCTTCCGATGATTGATTTCCCAAATTCTTATGTACTCGAGTCGCATTCAAATTGATCCTATCTTATTATGCTTCCCCTTAAAGAGACAATGTTCAAATATGGTTGATGTAACTAATGCAGACGATTTGAATCTATGTTTCAATTTTAAATCACGATGATGTCCTTTGTAAGTATTTCCAATGTGTTTGAGTTCTTACATACTCATGAATTGAAGCTATAGATATCATGCTTCCCTTTTGGAAAAAGTGTTCCAAGAATAAATGGTGTATTAATCGCTTATGATTTTAACTTATATTTTGATTGCCAATCATTATGCTCCACTCTTTGAAAGAAATTCAATGAGCCTAAGGCACTCATTACTAATGAACATAAAGCTATAATTTTCGAAATATTCTATATATTGATGTTTATTATAATGATCCAAGATATTAAAGAAATGAAAGTGTGAAATATAAAATGCGGCCATTAATGTGCCGTGAATGAGGAACTCTAGATATGGCCAAGAGAGCCAATGAAATAAACATGTTGTGAATGGTTAAAAGTGCTAATGGAGCGTTAGATGGTACGAAAAACTATGAGATGAATACATTTATATTTCTATTGCCATTATATACAAAATATTTTGGGAGTATCATTAGTGAGCCGAGGAAGGGTGGGTTGTAAAGGCCTACAACCGAAACTACACATGTCGTTGTAGGAATTGATTGAAGGATGAATTCTCATAGTATATTTTATTGAGATTATTCCCCTTAGTTGGGATGAGCTTGTTTCTGGCATTGGATGTCGACTCACACGTCATATGTGGGAAGATGGCCTAGCCGATATGGTGGTGATGGGACGTCATGTCGCACCCATGGTGGTTCCTACTTATTATTATTTTTATTTGATTCACATTACATCACATATAGATCCATATTCAATGGTGGAGTGATGGCTTAGCTGATCGAGACCTGATCCGACTTCATGCCTAGTGTATGGTGTGATGATCGGTGGCTCAAGATCTCTCGACCAAAATTGATAATGTTTAGTTGGATGTTTTATCATATTTTAACTTGGAAATTAAATATTATTGATGTTCTTAACGCTTCCATGTTTCTCTCCTTTTATGTTAATTTTTCACTCCATGAGAGGGTATTTAGCTTTACATACTAGTTCTATTCTATATGTTCTAACGTCCCTTTTGCCGGGGATGCGGCATCTTTATTAGATGCTGGTGGCTTTGTAGTAGTTGGCTCAAGTTCTTGATAGGTGTACTGTTGCGTCACTTTTTTCTCGCGAAATTGGGTTTATGACATTTGGGAGGACAACTCATTCCTTTTGGGAACTGGATTTGCATTTGAAGAGTCGCCACCTAATGATTAGGGTACATCATAACACTAAAGGGATTTTGATTTGAGCAACCAGAGAATGGGTAAGGGCTTGAAATTATTCCAAGGGAAAGGTATTAGTCACCCCTCAGAATCCACTAGTGTGGTTCCTGGCTAGACAATTATTGTAAGTTTAGGGTATAATTAACATGTAGACAAATAAGGCTCAAATAAGAGGGGATTTCACATAATGGTTAAAAAATAAATAGAGTTTGGAAGAACTAAAAGAAAGCTATTTTTTTCTTAAAAGGAGGAGTTGAAATTCTAAAAGAAACAAAGAAATAAAGGAAAGGGGTCCTAGGTTTATTAGCAATATAGATCACCCCACACAATGCCCAATAATCACTCATCAATGAGGGGATACACTTGACATTATCGCGTGGTCATAATATCTATATCTACCCTTCCCACCCCGTTAAGGTATTAAAGCGTGGAATGGTCTCGATTACTTATTGCATGCTATTACCCGTCCAAATCCTATCAGTCCTGGAGGCACCTAGGACTACTAATCCTAAAGGGGAGGGACATTGGGCTTATTTGAGGTTTCAAAAATGTCAAAAATCTAAAGCGACATACAAAACACATATTGCACTTTGAGGGGGGGAGCATATAAACAAACGGAGGCTCAATTACACCTCCTTGAACAGAAAAGCACATAATTAGTATGACTTTCACATACTGGTTAAGGTCTAATTAAAAACTAAACATGAGAGAGCTTAAAGGTTTTGGCAGACAAATTTATTCCATAATTCAAATAGGAAGCCCGACTCAGGCCTGCCTGCTGGTTGTAATTAATAAAATAGATTCAGTTTAATTATTACCCTGCTGCTTGCCTAAGTGTTAAGACGGGGTCCTATTGGCATAATATCTTCTGAATTCAGAAAAAAGTAAAGCTTGAAATAAACTGTTTGAATGCATACTCGTTAAACTTGCTAAGTGAGGGAGTCCGATTGTTAAAAGAGAGACAGGATTTAAACGAATTGATTATAAGTTCTGCAACTTACAGTATCCATTATTACTGGTTTTATACCTAACACTGAGTGAGGCGAATCAGATTCGATTGGAAATTCCTATAGGCATGTTTTCTATGTGTTGTTGATTTTAAACTTTATAGACATGGGGTAAAATGCAGAAGCCTTATAGACATAGTCTCTAAATACATGAGGCTTGTTTTAAACCTGTAAACATGACATCTAGCTTGCAGAATTTATTTAAGACCTATAAGCATGGTATCTAGATGTAGTTGGATATGTAGAATTGACCAATTCTATAGGGCATAATTTCTATATGAAGTTGAATAAGTAGAATTCAGAATGGACCTAACAGGCATGATTTCTATATGCAGTTTTTGAATATGCAGAATTCAGATCACCTATAGACATGGTTTCTATATGAAAATTGGACATGCAGGAATGTAGTAGTCCTATAGTCATGATTTCTATATGAAAGTTGGAGATGCAGAATTCATGATGACCTAGAGGCATGATTTTTATATGTATTTAAATATGCATAATTCAAAATACCTATAGACATGGTATCTACCCTTTGCATATATAGTTACCCACCCTTTTTCACTAACCATCCCCAAGTATTTATTACAACTTATTACGATCCAGAATGAATAAGAATTTACATCATGAAAAGTAAAAAAAAAGTACAACCGAAGGAGAGCCTGATTCAGACTTCCTGTCTGAAATATGAGATAAACCAACTACAAGACCACTGATCTAAAGCCTTTCTCCAATCTGAGTAAGTCAAAGTTCCTAAGAGCCTCAATGGGACTCTCGGCAATGCTCACACAAAAATTGTAGTATCAGAATGGGGACAATTGCAGTGTGGAAGGGCCAATCCTCAGGTGTCCAAGTTCATAAGGAGCTCAATGTGTCCCAAGGCAAGGCTCACAAGAGGGGGACAGAACATAAAGACTAAGAGAGAGTGCAAGTGAAGAGACAGATCTTGAAGAACTAGGGAAGTAAAGGAAAAGGGAAAGGGGTACTGGGAAATAGTTACAGAATTAACAACTTCAGACAAAAGGGATTCAGGGGTTGGGACTGATTACAGAGAGCCCTTGTGCTTGGGCTTTAGTTGATTCTGGGCATGCACAGAAACAGAGAATGATGTTATGCTCATAAAACCAACTAGAATATACAGCATACAATGATAACATGAGGTTATGATCCCAGGGGATCAAGTTTGAGTCATAGATAGCAATACTTTAATGTTGCCATGCCTCATTAGTGTCAAACATACTTAGAATACACAATAGAAGATAGAACAGGCAGAAGAAAAATGCTAAGCAAGTACTGAAGTAAACACATAAGTAAGCAGCCAGGACTTGCAAACAGTCCACAAGTAAGAAGAGGGAGAGTACTCTCAAGTATGAGTATAAGTTCAGAAAACTATGAGTGTTGGTGTTTAGAAAACTAAAAGTCTTTATGTCTTTTGTGTCAATGAAAGAGTCAGGAATTTATAGTGTGAAAATAGGCAGAAAATAAGGTAAGGATTGCAGTTCAAAAATAATTAGAGAAATATGTCAATTAAAAATCAAATTAGTATCAAAGACTTCTTTTAATTAAGGAATTAAATCAAACGGTAGCAAGCAAGTGCTAAATAAGGAAAGAAAAAACATAGGGCTGAATATGACCAATAAGGAAATATTTTTAGCATAGTACGAGTACATAGTAGGTAATAGAGGCTAGGTTCATCAGACTTTAACAAAAAAAAGGTCTGTAAGAATCCCATAACAATGTAATCAAGGCAAGGGGATCAAATCAACTTAAGTAGAAAAGGTAAGGGTCAGAAGTTCAAGGGAAAATATTCCAGCAAGTCCAAGAAACAAGGGAAATTAATACAATAAGGAAAGAAACAATTACAAGAGTACAATCAGAATTACAGACATATTTGAAATTAGTCCACAATCAAGGGTTGTTTTGAGAGGGAAATTTAACCTATAAAGAGTGCATAAACATTAAGCATGCGAGGCAGAATTTCAAGACAAAGAAAAGTGGTATGCAATTGCAAAAGAATCAGTAAGTAGTAGACTATAAGAACATAGTAGTCACATGGTAACTCAGCAATGGAGAAGAGAGGGAGTATCAAATAGCATACAAAGGGTCCAGTAAAAAGACCTTAGAATCATGTAGCAGGGAATCAAAATCATACAAAGAAACAAAGTTGAAACAAAGATTTTGAAGCTCAATCGAGCACTAGATGAAATAATTTCAGAGAATCGACATAAAAATACAATAACATAGTAGAAGAACACCTAAAGAAACATAATAGCAGAAACACAAATGCAGTAGAAGAAATAGCATAAGAAATACAGTATAAGAAAACATATAAGAAATACTAGAACATGCTAAAAAATCAGAGAAACTTAAAGGATAACTTAATGAAACCCTAAATCGGAAAAAGATGAAGGCTCTGAAGGTGTAGTTTTGAAAGAACTTTGAGAAAAATGTTTATAAGCTTAGAGAAAACATAGATATGCAACAGATCTAAAGAATCGAAAAAAATCTCGAAGGATTAGGGTTTCAGAAGAACCTAGGCAGTGAGAAAGGCTTGAAAAAGTCACTGATCTGAGCTGGAGAAGTTGAGATCAGGATCGAATGACCAAGGCCGACCGGAGCAAGGTCAGAGAATGCCATAGAACTCGAATCAAATGAAGTTTGGGCCAAGCTTCCTCATGGTCAGACCTCGAAACCATAATAACCAGGCGTGTAGCAGCCATAAGAGGCCGGTATAGGATTTCTGTAGCCTTGGAAGCCATGGATTCCGGTGGTTTTAGGGCAGAAGTGGAAGGAGGCGGCTAGGGTTTCTGTGAGAGATTGAGAGAATGGGGGACTCAAAGGCGGCTGGGGATGTAAAATGGCTAGGGTTTGGGGGTAATGGGTAATTAAAAATGGAAAGATTAAAATGTGGCCGTTGATCATTTTGATCAACGAACTGGATTAAAGGGGAATCCGGGCAGGTTATGTAGAAGGTTCGTGAGTCGGGTAGATTAGGCAGTTGGGTTGGATAATTGGATTTGAAATTGGGTTTAGTTAGGGGTGCCAAATCTGGCAAAAATTGAAATGAAGATAGGCTAACAGTTAAATAGTCATTTCTCCTTTATTTATTTTATATAAAAATAGTAAATAATTTTTGGAAGTAAATTAAATCCAATAAAATTATTCATAATATACAATTATTAAATTAAAAATACTGCAGTTAATTTTATAATTACAAACATAATTAAACCTTTAAAGAGGCTAATATTGCAATTATACACAATTTAGCTTTAAAAATACTAAATAAATTTTTAAAAATATGCAAAAAATTATGTTATCTATATTTTAGTATAAATGTGAGATTCCAATAAATGAATCACCAAAATGATAATTTTGAGGAAAAATTATTGGGTTTTTCTTGATAAAATAGCGCAATAAATTGATTTAAAAATCTTTAAAAAATAAGAAAAAATAATTAAAACTTAGGATATACTTATATATGCATCTATAGGCTATTTATGAAGTTATTTTGCATATTTAAAAATATAAAAAAAATTGGGTATCAACAAGTGCCCATCTCTACCCGGGAAGGATGAAAGAGTTGTCGGGTAAAGATACGATGGCCAATTTGGACCGAACAAAATGGTTTGAAGAAATTTGGCCGCTCTATGGCTTCTAAGCTGCCTAACTATCTTTGTCTTAGAGGAATCAGGCCATATGTAGTTCAGGATCCGTTGGCGGAGTATGCCGAGGGAGACTTTTCAAGCACTGACGCAATATTCAGGATAGGGCTGTGGGAACTCGAACGGAATCGCTCATGTTGAGATGGTCATTTATCGACGGTTTACTTGCAAATAAGCAAATACAAGCATATATTGTGCATAAGTTTAAACATGATGCAAATTCCCGTCGGACTATGAATGTTGTGATTGGACGGTTAGGATGACGTCCTCAGACCATGACGTCCTGGGGCATAAAGCGTATGATAAAGGATTTGCCTGCCATGAAATGATGCTCTCGTGATATGAGAATGATGCCTCCGAACCATGATGCCTTTGAATAATGATATGCAAAAGATTAAAGGGATCCCCATGCCATGGTATGGTGTTCTCGGCCTATGTAAATGGTGCCTCCGAGCAATGACGCCCTCAGATAGTTTGGTGATATTTCAGCCCATGAAATGCAGTATTTGGAGATCTTTCAACCCATGAGATGCGAAAGGTGGCGATCTTTCAGCCGTGCAAGCATAAATAAAGTGGCGGTCTTTCAGCCATGCAAGTGTAAATGAGATGGCGATCTTTCGACCGTGCAATGGAAATAAAGTGGCGATCTTTCAGCCAGGGAGAAGACAAAGGTGGCGATCTTTCAGCCATGCATAATGTAAATAAGGTGGTGATCTTTCGGCCATGCAGAATGTAGATAAGGTGGCGATCTTTCAGTCGTTCAAAATGTAAAGGAGGGTGGCGATCTTTCAGCCATGCAAAATGTAAAGGTGGCGATCTTTCAACCATGCAAAATGTAAAGGTGGCGATCTTTCAGCCATGCAGAACGTAAAAATAAAGCGGCAATTTTTCAGCCATACATATGTAGATAGAGATAGTGTTTAGTCTCGGAAGGTAGAATGGTAGCCTTATGCAATACAGAAAATGCAGATGGAGATAGTGCTTAGTCTCGGAAGGCAGAATTGTAGCCTTATGCAATGCAGAAAATGCAGATGAAGATAGTGCTTAGTCTCGGAAGGCAGAATGGTATCCTTATGCAATGCAGAAAATGCAGATGGAGACAGTGCTTAGTCTCGGAAGGCAGAATGGCAGCCTTATGCAATGCAGACAATGCAGATGGAGACAGCAAATGGTAATAGAGTTTCTTAGCTGATAACAGGTCGCGATAATTGTGACTGCTGGGGATATCGCGATATAGGGCATATCACCGGTGTGCATAGGTAGCAAATGCAGTCAAAGCAATAGTTCTGAGAGTTGTATTCCTGAACCACGTTTATCTCGTGAGTGTATAGTATGTCAGATGTTTTCTCAATCCAAGTGTCTGCATCCAAAGAAAAATTATGAGTTTTGTATAAGGGGAGGTTAGTTCGTATCCCTGCTGGCTCTGCTCGACCTATTCGGCTTTGATCTGGTGATACGGTAGGTATCATTGGGGGTAGCGTCGCTGAATAAAGTGATTTTGATAATAAACATGCATGAATTTAGAAAAATATGTCATAAGTATATATTTAAGAAATAACTTTTAGATGAAGCGACGATTGTGATGTGGTTTAAGACATTGCGACCTCTCTTGCTACGGAATTTTGAGGGTCCTCCTTAAAGTTCTGCCCCAGTTTAATGGGTTTATGCTTCTGACGGCTGCTTGTGATGATTGGCTGAAATTACTTTGGAATTTTGAGGGCCCTCCTCAAAGTTCTGCCCCAGTTTCCAATTTTAGGGGGAAATGAGAATTTTATTGAATTGTGACCGAACCCATAAGGCTGCCTACGTATACCCTCTTAAACGGGAATCAGGTCAGATGTAGTTCAAATTACATCATATAGGAGAGTATAAATATTACACATAGTAACGCTTGACTGCATCTGAGTTGATTGGCTTCGGCCAGACTTCTCCATCCATCTCTGCAAGTATAAGGGCTCCTCCTGTTAGAACCCGGTGAACCATGTATGGACCTTGCCAGTTGGGAGAGAATTTCCCTTTGTCTTTATCTTGATACGGAAAAATTTTCTTTAATACCAGTTGCCCTGGCATGAATTATCTTGACTTGACTCTTTTGTTGAAGGCTTTGGACATTCTGTTCTAATAAAGCTGACCATGACATACCATGTTCATTCTTTTCCCATCTATGAGAGCTAGCTGCTCGTAACGACTCTTTACCCACCCTACATTGTCGAGTTCAGCTTCTTGTATGATTCTTAAGGAAAGAATTTCTACTCCGGCTAGAATTACAGCTTTTGTACCATAAACTAGTATGTAGGGGGTTGCCCTAGTTGATGTGCGGACTATGGTGCGATATCCCAACAGAGAAAATGATAACTTCTCGTGCCACTGTTTATGCTTTTCTATTATTTTCCTCAATATCTTCTTGATGTTCTTGTTAGCGGCTTCTATAGCTCCATTCATCTGAGGCCTATAGGTTGTGGAATTCTTGTGTTTGGTCCTGAATGTTTCATACATTGCTTTTATCAAGTCACTATTGAGGTTGGAGCCATTACCAGTGATGATTGGTTCTGGAACACCAAATCGAAAAATAATGCGGTCGCGGACAAAGTCTGCCACGACTTTCTTAGTTACCGCTCTGTAAGATGCTTCTTTGACCCATTTGGTGAAATAATCGATTGCTACTTGGATAAATCTGTGTCCATTGGAAGTGGCAGGCTCAATCTGTCCAATGACATCCATTCCCCAGGCGGCGAAAGGCCACGGTTTGTTGCATTAAGCTCATTGGGAGGTACCTTTATCATATCTGCATGTATCTGGTAGCAGTGGCATTTATTGAATAGCTTTGACCTTTGATGGATCAAGTTACATTCCACGGCGGCTCATAATAAACCCAAGTAATTTTGTAGCGGGAACCCCAAATGCACATTTTGCGGGATTCAGTTTCAAGTTGTACCTTCGCAATCTGTTGAAAAACTTCCTCAAATCCTCCATGTGATCAGTGGCCTTCTTGAACTTGATAATAACATCATCTATGTACACCTTGATCTCTTTGTGTATCATATCCTGAAAAATAGTAGTCATAGCCCTCATGTAGGTGGCCCCTACATTCTTTAACCCAAATGGCATCATTGTGTAGCAGTACATTCCCCATGGCGTAATGAAAGTCATGTTCTCAACATCCTCTTCATCCATCCAAATTTGATGATAACCAGCAAAACAATCCACAAATGATTTCAATTCATGCTTGGCGCAATTGTCGATCAAGATGTGTATATTTGGTAAAGGAAAGTCGTCTTTTGAACTGGCCTAGTTGAGATCCCGGTAGTCGATACAGACTCTAACCTTCCCGTCCTTCTTTGGTACTGGAACGATATTGGCTAAACATGTTGGATACTCAAAGGCCCTGGGAACTTTAGCTTTGACCTGCTTAGTGACTTCTTCCTTTATTTTCAGACTCATATTAGGTTTGAACTTTCTGAGCTTTTGCTTTATCGGCGGACGGGTTGGATCGGTTGGTAGTTTGTGAGCCACAATAGATGTTCTCATGCCCTTCTTGTCGTCATATGACCAGGCAAAAATGTCCTTATATTCTCTTAGAAACTCTGTGTACTCCTTCTTTTCTTACGACGATAAGTGAATACTAATCCGTGTTTCCTTGACATTTTCTGCATCTCCCAGTTTAACAATTTCTATCTCGTCCAGGTTGAACTTAGGTCTATTCTCAAAGTTCTCAACTTCCTTAACAATTTCTTCTAGTACGTCATCTTCCTTTGAATCTATATCCGTTTGTTGTGTTGTCTCATTGCATGTCACAATCATCCGCTCATCAAGATAAGTAATAGTAATGCTGTACAAGTAGAGTAATTAGAAAAAATAATAAGAGTGTTGATTTATAAGAAAAATTGAAATTCTTTGACAAATTCCATAACTGTTTTGAACATTGAAGATCTTATTGCGGAAATATAAAACGCAAAAGAAAAACTAGTAAAATAAGAGATAGTGCATGATGCTTGTTCAACCTTGCTACCCCGAGGCTCGTCGGGCTCTGGTAGTTCTGATGGTCCAATTATTAAGGCATGCTCCTCCACACACAACTTGTATGGAAGGTCCTTCCTCCCCCTCCTCCTCAAGAATGACGCAACAATCCATATCATCATCTTCTAGGAAAAAATTCTTCATCGCTGCCAGCGCTTCCTCTTCTTCTGACCCATAGATAACATCGGCAGGTTGGAATGTCTGTTCCAAGTGTGGTATTGGCTTCTCCAACGCATAGTAAGGACCGCACCATGGTGGCAACCATTTTTTGAATTCTTCCCAGGTATACTCATATCCTAGACCGAAGGTGGTGCTATGCTTCTTGAGTTTTATAGGCTTAGCGATTCCTTGGAGGTTATTGCCAAGCCCCTTACCCGGTTTGTACCCACATATTCTCTCTATTTTGTTGTCCCACCATTTGTCCTTATCAACGACATTGACTTGCTCGATGTGGTGATAGGCCTCCCCACCTATCTTTCTTCTGCCTCCGATTGCCGGAATGGTCTGGCGACTGTATATGGGATTGCTACCATCACTGTAAATGATCACCTCTTGGTGATTCCCCTCAAACTTTATTGCCTAATGTAGTGTTGATGCTACAACCCCAGCAGCATGAATCCAGGGTTGCCCTAACAGCAGATTATAAGATGTCGGTACGTCTATCACTTAAAAATACACATCGAACCAAGTAGGCGCGATTTGCAAACACGGACTAATTTCCCCAATGGTGGACCTTTAGGAGCCATCGAAAGCTTTTACGTTGATGGCTCTGTACTTGATCTCGTGCAGTCCTTACCCAATGTCCTGAGTATTACCAATGGGCAAATGTAGAGGCTGGATCCCCCATCAATCAGGACTTCGGGGACAAATAATCTTCACATTGTACGGTGATGTGCAATTCCTTGTTATGACCCAACCTTTCTGGTGGTAGCTCATCTTCATGAAAATTGTTCTTGTGACTTTCCAATATTTGTCCTACCATGTTAGCCATCTCTCCGCCGGTGATGTTGCTTGGCACATATGCTTCACTCAGCACCCTTAACAAGGCATTCTTGTGTGCATCAGAATTTTGTAGCAAAGCAAGGATAGAAATTTGAACTGATGTTTTGTTCAGATGATCAATGACCGAGTATTCCTTAGCATGTATCTTTCTCCAAAGATCATCCGGCCCGGCCTCGGTGATGGTTGGCTGGCTGGAAGCCTGCTTGCTCGACTAAGCCATATGTTTTGGGGTATAAACTCTGCCAGTTCTCGTCATACCCTGTGCCGCAATAACTTCTCCGAACATAACCTTGCCTTTTCTTATTGCCTCGGCTGTGTAGTCCTATGGTATAGCCTTTGTATATAACGATGTTATGGCTGACATTAATACTGGAATTGGCGTGGCTATCTTCACTCCGAGCGGAGCGTGCGCCTTGGAAGATAAAACTGCAACTTCAAATGGTGTAGATGCCTTTGCTGGAGAGATGAATTCGACCTCAATAGGTGCTAGAGTCTTTACAGATGGTGGTGCTTCAAATTCCAGCGGTATGGGCATATTTACCTCGGCATCCCCAGAGGGCTGAATCTGCACTACGATCGGATTAAGGGTGAATTTGGTTTCTTTGTGTTATTACCTTTTGTGATCAAACTGATCAAACCTTTGGGATCCCAATCATCCTCTATTTCAATCATGTGAACGCCTCCACCCTTGTGTTTTGGTAGAGGGTTATTGCGGATATTTAGAGCAGGTTCCTTTGCCAAAATAATCACGCTATCAATTAGAGTCTGTTTTTTATCTTTCATAGAACGACATTCATCAATGGTGTGTCCTTTCATGCCGGAATGGTATGCAAAAGATTTATTTGAATTAACCCACTGAGAAGGGCTCTCAGGGATTACAACAGGGATAGGGGTGACATAACCAGTAGTTTTAAGTCTTTTGTACAACTGGTTGATAGGTTCAGCAATAGCCGTATACTTTTTTGGAGGCCTTTAGTCAAAATTTGGTCGAGTTCTAGGGAAGTTTTGGCGTGCAGGTGGGGATTGATAATGGACTGGTTGAGAAATGTACGCTTGGTAACATGTGCGGGTTGGGAATATTTGGGTGAAGTAGGTTGATATGTGGGTGGTGGAGTTTGGTAAAAGGGTGAGGGTGATTGGTAGTTTGAAGTAGGCTGATATGTGAGTAGAGGCATTGGGTAGGTTTGGTATTTTATGGGAAATTTGGTTCTTTGTGCAACCATCACGGCTCCTACGTCCCTTTTGTTTTACACACCTCTTAACTGTAAGGCCTTGTTTATAGCTTGCAAGGCCTCGAAGTTTGTAACCATAACATTTTTTATGCCCTCTTTGATCATTTCCCCTAGCTTGATAATGTCAGAAAATTTATGGCCCTCGATCATCATCGGTCTCTCATAATACTGTGGGTCTTGAACCCCGAACGAAGAATTTGTTCATTTTTTCTTCTTCTAAGGCAGGTCTAACCTTAGCAGCTTTGGACCTCCAATGAGTAGTATACTCACGAAAGGTTTCTGTGGGCTTCTTCTTTAGATTTTAAATGTAGAACACATCCGATTCATTCTCTGTGTTGAACCTGAACCTCTCTATAAAGTCGGACGCCATGCTTATGCAGTTTGACCACTTCTTTAGATCTTGGCTAATGTACCAAGATAAAGCATCTCCCTTCAGGCTCCTCATGAAAAGCTTCATGCGGATTTTTTCGTCTTTTCACACTCCGACCAGCTTGTCACATTATGTTCTCAAGTGGACCCTCTGATCACCTGTACCATCAAACATCTCGAACTTAGGAGGTTTGTACACCTCGGGCAGTTCGACATCAGGCTGTATGCAAAGATCTTTGTAGTTCAACCCTTCAATTCCCTTACTCCCTTCAACGCCTTGAATTCTGCTAGTCAATTTCTTAAGTTCTTCAGCCAGGTTCTTGATAAGCAAATCTTTATCACCAGAATCGAGTATGTTTGAGATGGTGGGGTGGATTTCGGCACAGTCTCCACGTAGATGGGGGTATTATGTTGGGTGTGGCAGTGGTCATTTGTGGAGTTCTGGAGTTCTGGGATGAGCAGTGGGGTGTTATTTGAGGTATGGCATGTGTTGCAGTGGTGGTGAGGAGCGGGATGGTTCTGTTGCTTTGGGATATTCTGAGGAGGTGTAGGGTTCCGAGCGTTTGGGAAATTGATATCTAGGGTAGTGAGGGAAAATGACATATTCGCCAGATTCTAGACTTGATCAAGTTCTCCCTGAAATTTTAGCAGCTTTTGTTCCAGTTGGGATGCATTCTCCTTGGGGACCAAAGTACCATGACCGTGAGTGATCTCTACCCGTTCAGTTGAGTTTTCCTTTCTAGCATTGTTCAAATCTTCCATCTTCTCTTTGTTCTTATTTCTGACGGGATTGAGAGGAGGAGTGGGTAGAGGGCCCTTGGATCTTGTGGAATAGGATGATGTTGCCAGAGTGCTCGAACTAACCTTTGGGGAGGGGAATAATAAAAAAAGGTAACCAAGTTAGTGAGGTTTATGAAAAATTGATGCAATATTTAAAAACATAATGCAGGAATTTAAATCGCGTCCTAATTTTGGTAGGCCTAGAGACAAATTGATTTGGAGAACTTAGAATCCTAAATGACTCATTTTATTAATAAAAGATAGACGAATCCCAAATCGATACTAAATAACACAAAAAATAAAGTCACTAATGGCCATTGGCCTTATTACATTTTAAATAGCGAAAAGATAAAGTCCTATCTACTTGGTCCCTGAAGGACCCTCTCTAGACTCGGCATTCTTGGCTCCGTCGAACAACTTCCCCAGCTTGCGAAGTCCCAGCAATAGGTGGGCCCTAGCTAGATGTCCGCTTTCATTCCCCTCAGCATTCTGACAGTCTTCGACCCTTTTGAGAAACCTTCTTTCCCGCTCCACTATGCCTCGTTGCAGGTATCCCAGTCGCTTGTTGGCATTGACGGCCATGTCCTTCCATTCCTCAATTAACTTTTTATTGGCTTCTTGTATCTCACGGTGCTCACTTTTGCCCTCCGGGATTCTCTTGTGTAGTTGATTGTATTTGTCTTGTGACTCGGCCTTTTCATCTATGATCCTGTGACCCCGAACAAACCCAGGTTGACTCAGACCACTGTGATTATCCTCCAACCAGCCAGAATAGTGGGAGTACAACCGGCATGGTATCTATCTGGTTTGATGGTATCTTTCCCCATGACGATCTTCCAGTGCCACATATGCTGAGCTTGGCACTTGTAAGTGCTATCATCATACTGGAAATCAGCTCGGAAGTGACTCATCTTATCGACCCTGGGTACAGCCTGCTTCCTACCAGCTTGCCTCATAACTCGGAGACGGACGTAAGGGTACGTTCCTCTCAGACCGATCACTATCAGAAAAGGTGCATCTTGGGATCGGGCGATGAATTCTTCGATTGGAAACAATTCGAACATCCATTGTACTTGCTCCTCATTTAGACTATCAAACAGCTCAAACTATCCTTTGGCATCCTCTGGCTAAGCAAATATATCAGGAATATAATTCATCTGCTTTGGGTGATGGAAAGTGATATGATCGTCCCAGTCCCTTCGTTCAATCCCTTGTCACTATTCACCCTTTTTTAGATGCTCCACGAGCCACAACTGAAGTAGCAAATTGCAACCTTCGAAGTGACTAGCTCCCCGTTGACACTTCTCTAGGGATCGGTATATTTCTGCGACGATCATGGGCACAATGCTGAATAGTTTCCCCCTAATTCCTTCCATTAAGGTTTTAGTGAACATGGTTAGTCGGGTGTGAATTCTTGCTTTCTTCATCGAAAACACAATCAACCCCATGAAACAGAACATGAATACAAAGACCCTTCGATGAATATGCCCTAATGAGGTGATGGAAAACTCATCAGGATAGGTACGGTAGGATTTGCTATGACTGTACTTCTCGTACAAATATTTGAAGGGGATATAGGATTCTTTGAGGCATGTTAGTTCTAGATTCTTCTTCAGACCTATCATTTTGAGGAAACCCCTACCCTTGCGGTTCTTAGGCATAAATAAAACTAGAGTCTCCCATACCAAGCCGGCTAATCCTCCTATCTCTTCTAGCAAGGGCATCATCACAATTTCCCCGAAGCGGAAAACAGACCTTTCACAATCCCAATAGAGAGTAGCATCTTCTATGATCTTGTTGTTAGGTTGGATTTCCAGGAGGGATGGTAGATTTCCTAGATATTTTCGGACAAGTGTCTGGTCACTGAAATGAAGATCTTTCCACCAGCTTAGCAGTCTTGGGTGGATGTTGGTAACCATGTCGAATCTGGGGATTTTGTGCCTTATTATCTGCAAGAAAGAAAGGTTAGGCCCTACCCCAACCGGACTCGACTATTTAACATCAATAATTGGCATAAAAGCAGATAGTTCTCCAAATAAATGCACAGAACGTGATAATGTCCATTTGGGTTTTAGGGAAACCTAGTGGACTTTCGACAAGGCTATCTTAAAGAGTCATTGTGCGGACAACATAACTCACTTGGCAAGGTTTGACCGTGATGCATGCACAGTTAAACAGAGTGAGGTTTCTATAGGGTTTTAGACTGGTACCCTTGAGCGGACAACTCAAGGGAGAAGGCTCGGAACTGTCGACGGCACCACTGACCGACTAGTTTTACCGCAAATATTCCTTTTCAAATTTACAGGGTAATGATATAGGAAGAACGCAACAACTCATTATAAACGTTGCTATGGTTTTTATTTGACACAAGTGGAATATGATGTCGAGCATGATTATGCAACAATTAAAGGCATATTGTCACGTATTTAAACGTTTAAGAAAGCAGTAAATACAATAGTTTTCATAACTTAAAGCAGTAGTAAAAGGAAGTATAAAAGGAAAGAAACAAAAGACAAGTTAGTTTTTTAGTTGAAAAGGAAAATGAAAGCTTAAAGGAAATAAACAAATAATTGCGCATAAAGAAATATAAATTCACAATAATATCCTGAAATGGTAAGAGCCTAAAAGAATCCCCAGCAGAGTGGCCATGCTATCGCGCCCCCCTTTTTGTCGCGAAATCGGGTTTATGACATTTGGGAGGACAACTCATTCCTTTTGGGAATTGGGTTTACATTTGAAGATGTGCCACCTAATGATTAGGGTGCATTAGGACACCAAAGGGGTTTTGATTTGAGCAACCAGAGATTGCGTAAGGGCTTAAAATTATTCCAAGGGGAAGGTGTTAGGCACCCCTCAAAATTCACTAGTGTGGTTCCCGGCCAGATAATTATTATGAGTTTGGGGTATAATTCACATATAGACAAATAAGGCTCAAATAAGAGGGAATTTCACATAATAGTTAAAAAATAAAAATAGTTTGGAAGAACTAAAAGAAATCTATTTTTTTCTTAAAAGGAGGAGTTGAAATTCTAAAAGAAACTAAGAAATAAAGGAAAGGGGTCCTAGGTTTATTAACAATATGGATCACCCCACACAATGCCTGGTAATCACTCCTCAATGAGGGGCTACACGTGATATTATCGCGTTGTCATAAATCCATATCTACCCTTCCCACTCCGTTAAGGTATTAAAGCGTGAAATGGTCTCGATTACTTATTGCATGCTATTACTTATCGCGTGTCCAAACGTTGGTAGCAACAAACTTCAGAAGTGACCTTGTCGCTGGTAGAGGCGATCCAAGGAATTGTTGCATGTTTGCTCGCAGACCCTTGGAGTCTCCTTCCTCTATCTTTCATAATGTTATTTATACATTCAAACAGTATTGCAGTATTGAGAGAATTCACTTATATTTGGTTTTAAAGCTCATGACTTTGTACTACATATTTCTGGGGGATTTATATTGTAGTACCTTATGTTATCTTTTGTTGGGTATCGCTCTGCTATTTATGATATTTCAGTTAAACTATGTCTCATTTTGCTTAATTTTATTTATGTTATATATTGCCTTACCTAGTCTTGGAGGTAAGGTGCCTTCACGACCATTAGTTGGATTTTGGGTTGTGACAAGTTGGTACTGTTTAACCAAAAAATAGACTTTTAGTCAAAGCTAGAATTTAGCAGAATTGGGTTACTGATAATCGAAAAATAAATAGAGAAAAGGATTTGCAAGTATTCTGATATAACAGCTAGTAAATTAGAATATATTTCAATAGTCACTTGTCCCTTTACTGATTACATATTTCTCCTTTTATAGGTCTTTTTGGAAAATCTTTGGAAATGTACGTTACATCTAAGTCATTATGAGGCTATTATGAATATTTAATGACATTAAATGTTGCATTACATAATTATTACATTGAATACAAATATTCCTAAACAGTTCCAGCATTTATTTCTCTCAAAATGTTGTATCTTTATCTTCTTTCTTGACCAGGTTCATTATTCTTCTCGTAGCTCGTATGTAATTACGCTCAAAGAGGGACAGGGCTTCTGGGCCTCTTATCTCGTACCTCCTTTTTGTTCCTGTATCTCTTTTTCTCCCTTTTGTCTCGCACCTCTTTTTGTCTTTTTGTCTCGTATCTCTTTTTGTCCGCACCAGTCTATAATTCTTTGACCAACTATAACCTTTTGACAATTCCACGTGTCATGCCACATCATTATTCATTTATGTATATAATTTTTTCCAATACAGATAGTCCCCCCACTTTCCATTTATTCATCAGTTTGAATACTTGGGAAGTGAATTTTATAAAAGGAGAATTTTTGTCACCATTAATACTCTTGACAAAGTTGACACTTCAACTGTCACTTTCTTTTAATGCACTAGACACGTGCTGCCTCCTCATTGGTTGCACTGTCTTGCAGTACCTTTTTAGGCTTTCTTTTCGGCTTCACTTTTCACGAAGTATCAGTTATCATCATTATGGTTCCTCCATCATCGAACTTTTTCCCAATAATATAAATATAGCCTTTTTCTTGTCTTGTTCCTCATAAATTGAATTGAACACTTTTGTCTTTCGAATTCCCTTCATTATTCCCTGATTTAATTCAACTCTTGCATCCATGACTTCATCGAGTTCTAACCCTAGGAAAACTCCCATTCTAGATAGTTTTCCTAATGCTCCTATAAGGCATAGAAGAGGAGGTAGATTGCGCAATCTAAGCTATGCTCGTGGTAGCACTTCAACGCCTCATTCTGGTTCCGGTCCTTCTTCTGGAACCAGAGGTTCGCATTCTCAAAAGGGTTCCTCTCGAAGAAAGGATTCTTCTGAGCCACTGCGTGAACCCTTGGTGGAAGAAATAATTCCCACAGAATTTTCTTTTCATCACGATAAAGAGTCTCTAAAACTCAAGTTGCTTCACTAGATCATGTTGATCCTTATCATACTCTAATCACAAGTGTTTTAGCGCCTGTAGTTCGGAAGGAGTGTTATTGGGCTGAATATTTCCCTATTATTATTCCTAATACAAATCAAAGAATCACCTCTTATATTATAGGTTATTCCTTTGTTTACACCTACCCATTTACTTTAGGGTTCAATCCAGCCATCGACCCGGTTATTCTAGACTTTTGCCACTTCTTCGATGTTTACTTGGGTCAAATTGGACCAATAGTATGGTGATTTGTTCCCTACTTGAGGCATCTTGCTAATAAGGCCAATGTAGAATTTACTTTCCCCCACTTAATTCACCTTTATTCTCCTAGGTTTTTCCGGAACGGCATATTTGGTTTAGCAGCCAGGAGTAAAAGAGTTTTGGTGAGTCCTGAAGACGATAAGGACTGTGGCTGGTATGCTCGGTATGTTACTGCCCCCACTGTGGGTTTAGTCGGTGAAAGAAACATCCGCTTCCCCGAGAAGTGGAATTTTGCATGTAAGTATTAAATATCCTTGTGCCTTTTTATTTTCAACCTTACCTATTTTTTACTATCGTGCTTCTTCCTTTTCCAGCAACCATGGTTATTGTTCAATTTGTATCCAATATCTGTGGTTGGGTAGAAAAGCTTTTGAAGGTTGCACCAATGGAAGGTAGGACGTGGAAAACCCTTTCTAGTCGCTATGGTTGGAAACCAAAGACTCATGGTAAGAGTTTTTATCTTTTACCTTAATTATTTTCGCTGTCCTGGCTTTTTAACCTTCCTTTTCTTAGGTTTTGCCACTCGAGAAGTTACTTTTGAGGGTATTTTGACATCTCGTGGCCAAGACATATTCCTAGGATCTATGGATCAAGATATTACAGCTCCTCCGAGATCTGAGAAAAGAAAGTCGGTCATTGAAGATGATTCTGAATGAGAGGTGAGGGCTCCCTGGTGATTAGACCACGAGCCAGGAGACGAATTGTTTCTGATGATGAGATCAATGTCTCTCCTGACCTGCCCCTTTCCGAACCCATTGTTACTCTAGTAATCATTCCTGATGATGACATTTCTCCCCAGTCTGATACTGTTGACTCCATAAGCCAACTTTTTATTAGTGGTTTTAGTAGTGGTCCTTTAGGACCGGTGTTAGATGAGCTTCCCTTGTCTTCTTATACTTCTACCGTTCCCGTAATTATTTCTTTGCCTCCCTCATCTATTACTTCCATGCCTTCCTCTAATGCCCCTCCTTCAATAATCACTCCTCCCATAGTTCATCACATAGAAGTGGATTCCACAAGTAGAAATTCCGCTATGAGGAGTGTGACCATTGAAGTTCCCGCTAATGGCAGCCTTTTGAGGAAGTCTGGGCAAGCTGACACATGGCTTGCACCTCTAATCGGCTCTGTCGAGAAATCCAAACTTGAGAGACATAGTACTATGACTCTCTTGAATGACATTGTTCATGCCAGTTTGAAGGTATTGTTTAGTTTATTTTATCAAGACTTTTGCTTTGGAAGCTTTTAACCTCATCTCCCTTTTTTATATGAACAGGTCAACCTTATTGGTACTGAGCTTATGAATCGAGTTCCTCTTTTAGATAAACTGGCTCGTGACCTAGAGAAAATTGCTCATGATGTGGAAGAAGCTGCTCGTGACTCTAAATTGGATGCCAACAATTGGAAGGGCCAGTTCGAGAGTTTACAGATTGATATGGAAATTTTAGAGAAAGGAAAAAGTTCCCTGGAGAAACAAGTCCAAACTCTTACCTCTGAATTGGCAACGGCCAAGGCTACTTCAGATCAGTCTAAGAGAGAAAAAGAGCTTTTTGCGGAGCAATTATACATGGTTACTGATAAAAATAAAGCTCTAAAAGCTTTGTTGGCTCAGAAGGAAATGCATGCGAGAGAGGTGGCACAAGAGCTTTCTCGAGTACAAGAAGAATTGCTAGCCTCTGCAGACAAGGTCCATGCTTTGGAAAATTCCCACACCTCATTACAATCATATCATGATTATATTTTGCTTAAGAATGAAGAGCTCAAGAATGAGGTTACTGCCTGGGAGAAGGATTATGAACTTCTCGAAGAATTCTCCAACATTGAAGTGAGTTGGACCTTTCTCAAGACCCGCCGTGACACCTTGGTAGAGATGAACCAAGAAATTTTAACCTTGAATCCGAATTGGCTAAGGTAAATAAAGCCATTGAGAGAGCACATCAGCCACCGGATTTTTCATCTCCTGAAACTGGTCTTCATGTATCTGAAAATCCTTTGGTTGAGGTCCCTTCAAATGAAACTTCTTTAGCTGAGACTACTTTGGTTGGACCTCCTATAGATGAAGTTCTTGTATCTAAAGTCCCCGTGTCTGCTGCATCTGAAGTTCCTGTTCCTGATGAGATCACTACGAGTGTTGCACTCCCCTTAAGTTCATCCGCGCCTATTTCCATTGGTCAAGTTGAGGTCTCACCCGTGGATGCTGCCATTACCGTGACTGAAGATCAACTCTTATCTGCTGATGATGCAAGTGCAGTTGAGCCTATAGATTATCCTTCTTCAGTTCTTTTTCCTTAAAGAGTTTTTTGTAATTTGAGGTTTCCCTTTTTGCAGGTGCCCCTCTGGAAATCCATGTTCAAAGTTTTTGGTTTCTTATGATAACTTTTTGTAATTGAACTCCTGGATTAGAATTTTTAAGAGTTTAAGTCCCCAAGCTTTGTTTAAAGGGCACTTTTTTGTATGAACCATTCGACGACTAAGTTTTATACTTGGTCTTTAGTTTTAAAATATTAAGAAGTTTATCTTTAAATCTCCATCTGTTCTATTCATGCCTTTTATTTTTAGGGACTTAAAGAATAGATTGCATTTTTATTTTCTGAAAATGCTTTCATTATCCTCATGATTAAATGACATGAGTTTTATAAAAGAGGGCCATTTTATATTTTAACACTTGATGAAGAAGACGTCTCAAGTTCATAATGGTATTTATTATACGATACAAGAAATAGGAACACACATGTTTATCTGAAATCACTTGAACAAGTTTTTATTTCTTAACTTTGACAAGTCGTGAATCATTCTTTACATGTATTTGAATTACATCTATAACTTTCTCGTAATTGTTTTTCTTGTAACAGATTTACAAAAAGTAGAACAATAGATACGGGGTTTTTTCTTATAACCCGTTTTAGTATATAGTCTACACCCTAACTGTTTATGAAGTACAGTAGATGTCCCTTAGCTCCAAAACACTAGGAAGGGTTTGAGAGGTGACTCCATTATACTCATGGGAAAAAATACTATGATGAATGCCTTGACTTGTTAACTTCCACTCCACTTTCTTCTTAGGCTTGATTTTTCCTCAATCTTGTTTGCCTTTTATGTACACTTGGCTGTATATAGTCCCCCAAGTGTTTGAGTGTTGAAGTATGGAACCTTGAGCACTTGATAGTTTCCTTCACTTGATCCATTTCCTGAAAAGGAAATACATACGGGTCTTGGGGGTACGATTATAGAAGAAGACTGCTTTACCCGTGTATGTTTCTATCAAAATTATTGTAACTTTAGGCCATGAATTTTAGTATATTCCATTTTGCCTTACAGGTCGTGACTCATCATTTAGTAAGGTAAGCGTTTTGCCTATCATCTAAAATCGTTAGTCAAATTTTTAATAATTCAAAAAATAAAATATAACATAATGATACCTGACCATGGGTTTCCCCTTAGAAGTAATATCTCTTCAGATGAACAGCATTCCAATGCGAAGGAAGTATCTTCCCTTCCATTGTCTCCAGCTCATATGCTTCTTTTCCTGCAATATCATGAATTCTATAGGGTCCTTCCCAAGTTGGACTTAGTTTACCTGCGTTGGCTGCCTTTGTAGATTGAAAAACATTTTTAAGCACGAAGTCCCCAATTTTGAAGTATCGCAAAAGTGCTTTCCTGTTGTAATATCATTCGATAACTTGCTTTTGTGCGGCCATTTTTATTAACGCAGCCTCTTTCCTGCCTTCCAACAGATCGAAATTGACCCGTATCTCTTCATCGTTGGACTCTTGCGTTGCTTGTGAGACCCTCGTGCTTGGCTCTCCTATCTCAACTGGGATAAGTGTTTCAGCCCCGTAAACCAAAGAAAAGGGTGACTCACCTTACTTGTTTTTATGGTTGTACGATATGCCCACAACACTCCAGGTAACACTTCAGGCCAATTGCCCTTTGATTCCTCCAATCGTTTCTTTAAATTATTAATAATAACTTTGTTTGTCGATTCTGCTTGTTCATTCCCCACTGGATGATATGGTGTTGATGTAATCCTTTTTATTTGCCAACTTTGAAAAAATTCCGTGACCTGAGCTCCGATAAATTGAGGACCATTGTCACATACAATTTCTTTTGGTACACCAAACCGGCAAATGATGTTACGCCAGATGAAGTCCTTCACTTCTTTTTCCCGTACCTGTTTAAATGATGCTGCCTCTACCCACTTAGTAAAATAGTCAGTAAGTACGAGTAGGAATTTTACCTGCCCTTTAGCTTGAGGCAATAGTCCTACTATATCCATCCCCCATTTCATAAATGGCCATGGTGCAATAACCGGATGTAATAATTCAGCAGGTCGGTGCATATTATTACCGTATCTTTAGCATTTATCGCATTTAGCCACAAAGCTCGTTGTTTCTTCTTCCATTTTGGGCCAGTAATATCCTACCCTGATCAAAGTTTTCACCAGTGATCTTCCTCCTGCGTGGTTTCCACAATGTCCTTCATGTATTTCTATCATTACATATTCTGTTTGAGAAGGTCCAAGGCATCTTGCTAAGGGGCCACCAAACATCTTTCGATAAAGGTTACCTTGCTTTAAACAGTAACGAGCTGCCTTTTTACGAAGTGCATATGCTTTTTACTTGTCATCAGGCATGGTACCATACTGTAAAAAAACAACGATTCATTTCTCCAATCCCAAGTTAGATTATTAAAATTTACCTCGTTCTTATTAGGTTCGAGAACTGAGTGAAATAAGTGTATAACCGAGGTATTGGCATCATTTGTTATATCAGCTGCGGATGCAAGGTTCGCTAAGGTGTCGGCTTCAACATTATCATCCCTTGGTATCTAGATAACCTTCCAAGTATGGAATTGCTTTACCAGTTCCCTTACCTTTTCCAAGTATTGTTGCATCCTTGTCTCCCTGGCTGTGTAAGTACCTATCATTTGATTAACCACGAGTTGAGAATCACTTTTTATCACCACCTGACTAATCCCAAGTTCTCGTGCCAATTCTAGACCTGCAATCACATCTTCATACTCCGCTTTATTATTAGTTACGGAGTGACATTTAATAGCTTGCCTAACAGTTTCCCCCGTGGGTGGTACTAAAACAATTCCTAACCTTGTACCTTTAATGTTAGACGATCCATCAGTAAATAAAGTCCATATTCCTGGATTTGCTTCATTAAGTACCTGAACTTCTTTTTCAGCTTCTAATTGCATTCCTTGGCTAAAATCAGCCACGAAATCTGCCAGTACTTGGGATTTTATTGTTGTTCTAGGTAGATACATGATTTCATACTCACTTAATTCTATAGCCCATTTAGCTAACCTTCCTGATAATTTATGTTTATGCAGTATATTACGTAAGGGATATGTAGTTACTACAGCAATTGGGTGACACTTAAAATATGACCTCAAATTTCTAGATGCCATGATTAAAGCCAATGCTAATTTCTCTAATTGTGGATACCGTGTCTCTACATCTAACAAAGACTTACTAACATAATAAATAGGAGATTGTTTACCTTGTTATTCCCGAACTAAAACAGCACTTACCGCAACTTCTGAAATAGCAAGGTAGATGAAAAGCCTTTCACCAGCCTTAGGTTTTGCTAACAATGGTGGATTTGCCAAATATGACTTCAAGTTTCTAAAAGCTTGTTAACATTCTTCATTCCATTCAAAGTTATCTTGCTTTTTAAGGGCTGAGAAAAACTTGAAACACTTTTCTGATGACTTTGCGATGAATCTTCCCAAGGCTGCGATCCTCCCTGTCAGTCTTTGAACTTCTTTTTTATTTTTTAGTACATCAGGAATTTCTTCAATAGCTTTGATCTGGGCTGGGTTTACTTCAATACCACTGTTAGAAACAAGAAAACCCAAAAAATTTCCTAATGCCACACCAAATGCACATTTTTCTAGGTTTAATTTCATATTATATTTTCGCAAAATTCTAAATGCTTCAGATAAATGTGATATATGATCCTCTGAATGTTGAGTCTTAACTAACATGTCATCTATATAAACTTTCATGGTCTTACCTAAATGCTCTTGAAACATTTGAGTAACTAACTTCTGATACGTCGCACCAGCATTTTTAAGACCAAAGGGCATTAGTTTATAACAATAAGTCCCCATGTCCGTTATAAAAGATGTTTCTTCCTCATCTTCTGGATCCATTTGATTTGGTTATAACCTGAGTATGTATCTAAAAAACTTAATAGTTCATGTCCTGCAGTAGCATCAATTAACTGATCTATATGAGGTAAAAGAAAAGAGTCTTTTGGACAGGCTTTATTAAGATCTGTGTAATCCACACAAACACGCCACATAGAATTCTTCTTAGGAACCACAACATTGTTATCCAACCAGCTAGGATACTTTACCTCACGAATTGATCCTATTTTGAGCAACTTCTGAACCTCTTCTTGAATCACCTGATTCTAGAAAGCCCCTTGCTTTCGTTTCTTTTGCTTGATTGGGGGATATGATGGGTCTTTATTCAATTTATGAGTCATGACCTCCGGGGGTATCCCTGTCATGTCAGAATGGGAACAAGCAAAACAATCCGTGTTAGCTTTTAAAAATTCAATTAACTTACGTTTTACCTCTTGGCTGAGATTTGCTCCTATATACACTTTCCTCTCGGGCCAGTGTATAAATAAAACCATAGCCTCTGACTCTTTGATCGTTGTTTTAATGTTCTCGTTTTCCTCTGGTTCTTGAATAGTATCAGGCCTTGAATCCACGTATGTTTTTCCTTGTTCAGTTAAGCTTGGCTTTATACCCTCCTTAACTGAATCTTGTAATTGCTATTTGACTTCACCTTGAACAGTTGAATCTGCAACGGAGTTAATACTCCTGGATGTTTGTTTGTCACCTCTGATTTTACAAATCCCCCATGGTGATGGGAATTTAATAACTTGATGTAAAGTTTACGGTACGGCATCCATATCATGGATCGATAGCCTTCCTAGGATAATATTATAAGTCATTTCCATATCTACAACCTGGAACTTAGTATCTTTGACGACACCTTTTGCAAACGTGGTAAGAATCGCTTCGCCTTTTGTTACGACATTTGAGTTATCAGACCCTGACAAGGTGTGCACTTTTGGAACCAACTTTTACTCAGCTTGCATCTCGCGCAACACTCGTATCAAAATAATATTCACTGAATTGCCTGGATCAATCAAAACACGTTTCACATTAGTATCATGTACGAGTAACGATATTACTAGTGCGTCATTATGTGGAGTAAGGAGGCCTTCTGCATCTGCATCACTGAACGTGATATTCTCCTCTTCCAGCATGTGTCATAACCGTTTTCCATGAAACAGAACATGAATACAAAGACCCTTCGATGAATATGCTCTAATGAGGTGATGGAAAACTCCTCAGGATAGGTACGGTAGGATTTGCTGTGATCGTACCTCTCGTACAAATACTCGAAGGGGATATAGGATTCTTTGAGGCATGTTAGTTCTAGATTCTTCTTCAGACCGATCATTTTCAGGAAACCCTTGCCCTTGCGGTTCTTAGGCATCAATAAAACTGGAGTCTCCCATACCAAGCCGGCTAATCCTCCTATCTCTTCTAGCAAAGGCATCATCACAATTTCCCCGAAGCGAAAAACAGACCTTTCACAATCCCAAAAGAGAGTAGCATCTTCTATGATCTTGTTGTTAGGTTGGATTTCCAGGAGGGATGGTAGATTTCCTAGATATTTTCGGACAAGTGTCTGGTCACTGAAATGAAGCTCTTTCCACCAGCTTAGCAGTCTTGGGTGGATGTTGGTAACCATGCCGAATCTGAGGATTTTGTGCCTTATTATCTGCAAGAAAGAAAGGTTAGGCCCTACCCCCACCAGACTCGACTATTTAACATCAATAATTGGCATAAAAGCAGTTAGTTCTCCAAATAAATACACAGAACGTGATAATGTCCGTTTGGATTTTAGGGAAACCTAGTGGACTTTGGACAAGGCTATCTTAAAGATTCATTATGCGGACAACATAACTCATTTGGCGAGGTTTGACCATGATGCATGCACAGTTAAATAGAGTGAGGTTTCTATGGGGTTTCAGACTGGTACCCTTGAGCGAACAACTCAAGGAGGAAGGCTCGGAACTGTCGACGGCACCACTGATCTACTAGTTTTACCGCAAATATTTCTTTTCAAATTTAGGGGGTAATGATATAGGAAGAGCGCAACAACTCATTATAAACGTAGCTATGGTATTTATTTGTCACGAGTGGAATAACATGTCGAGCATGATTGTGCAACAATTAAAGGCATGTTGTCACGTATTTGAACGTTTTAGAAAGCAGTAAGTATAACAGTTTTCATAACTTAAAGTAGTATTAAAGGGAAGCAGAAAAGGAAAGAAACAAAAGACAAGTCAGTTTTGTAGTTGAAAAGAAAAATGAATACTTAAAGGAAATAAACAAATAATTGCGCATAAAGAAACATAAATTCACAATAATAGCCAGAAATGGTAAAAGGCTAAAAGAATCCCCAGCAGAGTGGCCATGCTGTCGCGCCCCCTTTTTCTCGCGAAATTGGGTTTATGACATTTGGGAGGACAACTCATTCCTTTTGGGAATTGGGTTTTCATTTGAAGAGTTGCCACCTAATGGTTAGGATGCATTAGGACACCAAAGGGGTTTTGATTTGAGCAACCAGAGATTGCGTAAGGGCTTGAAATTATTCCAAGGGGAAGGTGTTAGGCACCACTTAAAATTCACTAGTGTGGTTCCCGGCCAGACAATTATTGTGAGTTTAGGGTATAATTCACATATAGACAAATAAGGCTCAAATATGAGGGAATTTCACATAATGGTTAAAAAATAAACAGAGTTTGGAAGAACTAAAAGAAAGCTTTTTTTTTCTTAAAAGGAGGAGTTGAAATTCTAAAAGAAGTAAAGAAATAAGGGAAGGGGGTCCTAGGTTTATTAATAATATGGATCACCCCACACAATGCCCGGTAATCACTCTCAATAAGGGGCTACACGTGACATTATCGCGTGGGCATCATATCCATATCTACCCTACCCACCTCGTTAAGGTATTAAAGCACGGAATGGTCTCGATTACTTATTACATGCTATTACTCGTCTCAATCCTATCAGTCCCGGAGGCACTTAGGACTGAGGTTTCAAAATAGTTAAAAATCTAAAGCGATATACAAAACACATATTTCACATTTAGGGGGGAAGCGTATAAACAAACAGCGGCTCAACTACACCTCCTTGAACAGAAAAGCACATAATTAGCATGACTTTCACATACTGGTTAAGGTCTGATTAAAAACTAAACATGAGAGAGATTAAAGGTTTAGGCAGACTGATTTATTACATAATTCATATAGGAAGCCCGACTCAGGCCTGCCTGCTGGTTGTAATTAATAGAACAGCGTACATGGTTACCCACCCTTTTTCACTAACCATCCCCATGTGTTTATTACAACTTATTACAAACCAAAATGAATAAGAAATTACATCATAAAAAGTAAAAAAAAAGTACAACCAAAGGAGAGCCTGATTTAGACTTCCTATCTGAAATATGAGATAAACCAACTCAAAGACCATTGATCCAAAGCCTTTCTCCAATATGAGTGTGTCAATGTTCCCTAAGAGCCTCAATAGGACTCCGGAAAATGTTCACACCCAAATTGTATTATCAGAATGGGGACAAGTGCAGTGTGGAAGGGCCATCCCTTTAGAGTTCAAGTTCAGAGGAAGCTCAATGGGTCCCAAGGCAAGGCTCACAAGAGGGGGTAGAACTTAAAGACTAAGAGAGAGTGCAAGTGCAGAGATAGATCTTGAAAAACTAGGGAAGTAAAGAAAAGGGGAAAGGGGTACTGGGAAATAGTTAAGAATTAAAAACTTCATACAAAAGGGATTCACGGATTCGGACTGATTGTAGAGAGCCCTTGTGCTTGGGCATTAGTTGATTCTGGGCATGCACAGCAACATGGAATGTTGTTATGCTCATAAAACCAACTAAAATATACAACATACAATGATAACATGAGGTTAGGATCCCAGGGGATCAAATTTGAGTCATGGACAACAATTCTTTAATGTTATCATGCCGCAAACAGCCATCAGTGTCAAACATACTTAGAATACACAATAGAAGGCAGAACAAGCAGAAGGAAAATGCTAAGCAAGTACTGAACTAAACACATAAGTAGGCAGCCAGGAGGAGAGAGATGTTAAATAAACAAATAGTTGTGATGCTGAATCTTAATTAAAACATAACAGTTCAAAGATAGCAAATAGAGAAAGAAGCGGGCAATAGGACTTGCAAACAGGCCACAAGTAAGAAGAGAGCACTCTCAAGTATGAGTATAAGTTCTGAAAACTATGAGTGTTGGTGTTTAGAAAACTAAGAGTCTTCGTGTCTTTTGTGTCAATGAAAGAGTCCGGTATTTATAGTTAAAACAGGCAGAAAATAAGGTAAGGATTTACAGTTCAGAAATAATTAGGGAAATATGTCAATTAAAAATCAAATTAGTATCAAAGACTTCCTTTAATTAAGGAATTAAATCGAACGGTAGCATGTAAGTGCTAGATAAGGAAGAAATCACATAAGGCTGAAAATGACCAATAAGGAAATATTTTCAGCATAGTACGAGTACACAGTAGGTAATAGAGGCTAGGTTCATCAGACTTTAATCAAGGAAAGGTCTGTAAGAATCCCATACCAATGTAATCAAGGCAAGGGGATCAAATCAACTTAAGTATAAAAGGTAAGGGTCGGAAGTTCAAAGAAAAATATTCCAACAAGTCTAAGAAACAATGGAAATCAATACAATAAGGAAATAATCAATTACAAGAGTACAATCAAAATTACAGAGAGATTTGAAACATTTGGTGATTTGGTTCGTAGCAGTCCAAGTATCAGTCCACAATCAAGGGTTACTTTGCGAGGGAAATTTAACCTATAAAGAGTGCATAAACGTTAAGCTTACGAGGCTGAATTTCAAGGCAAAGAAAAGTGTCATGCAATTGCAAAAAAATTAGTAAGTAGTAGAATGTAAGAACATTGGTAGTCACATAGGTACTTAGCAATGGAGAAGAGAGGGAGTATCAAATAGCAAACAAAGGGTCCAGTAAAAGGACCTTAGAATCATGTTGCAGGGAATCAGAATCATACAAAGAAACAAAGTTCAAACAAAGATTTCGAAGCTCAATCGAGCAGTAGATGAAATAATTTCAGAAAATCGAATAGGTCCAAAGAAGTTAGGGTTTTGAAATAAAAAAAGTTCAAAGATGAAGAACAAGTAAATCAGATTGTGAATAGTCTCAACACTCGAATGAAACACCCCCCCCCCCCCATTTTAGGGTTTTGCCCTCAATCAAGTTTA